>JBBPNN010000286.1:0-31885 GCA_038090935.1 Hortiboletus campestris
TGTAGTATCTAGCCCAATCCGCTTGTGGACTCGCGAGTCTACTTGTCGAGACCCTTCTCGTTTCATAGTCTCTTCGCCTACCAAGCGCAGTAGACTCTTCGATTCCACCTCGCGCCGCAAGGGTAACGTAGGACCTTGGGCAGACACCATTCGACTTTCTCCGTTGTTCGTCACGTAACTCCTCCGGATAAAGCTAGGTTCTACGCTTAGCGTAACACTAACAAGGCACTCAACATTGACCATTTCTTCCAAAAGGAGACAGAACAAACTGATCCAGCATTGGACCTAATAATGCTTGAAACCTTCTGCTTCATTTGACTGATACTTGTCATTCCAGATAACATCGAGACAGTAGATAAAGGGGGGTGGGAAAGACAAGAAGATGGTACTGAGGGGGAAATAAAATTGGGATCTATAGCAGTGGCACTCGTTGAGGCAGTGCAGTGATCTTCAAGGGTCATCTGCATGTCCATATTTGTGTTGGACATAGGAGTGGGGGTGGCGAGGGACATCACATTTCCTGATGTGGAGCTTTTCTTTTGACTATGGTTTGCTCTCAATCATGCTGGGTAATAGGCATGGGTTTCCTTCACAATGGAGGGCATGAGCAATGAGACGTCAGTCCAGTATGGCCAGGGACTGCCCTCATACTTCACAGCACCTGCATGAGACTGGAAAAAAAAAACAAGGGGATGTGAAGTCCACTCATACCTTGCAAAAAGTTGTCCATGCATCTTGAGTGCAGTCATTAACAACCACTCCCTTGGAATCATCATAGTGAAAGCCAGAAGCCCCCTTGATCATTGAGACCAGTGTGTATTCACTTTTGAGCTTCAATAAAATCAAAATTAGCCCATACTAAGTAGAGTGTATCAGGAATGGTGATATGATACATACATTGGCCCATTTGGAGCGACAGGACTTGCCTGTCTTTGGCACCCTTTGTGAGGGGAATTTCTGGTTGAGTTCATTAGCAACCTTGTTGAATGTTTCTTCCTTGAAGTTATTATCATCTGCTGATGCATGGCAGGACAGAAGAAGCTGGATGAATTCCTCCGTTTCTGCAGTGCTCCATGATGTGCAAGTGGTAAGGTGGGTTTTTGCTCTGCCCTTGCCCTTGTTGTTTACATTGATGGAATCAACGACTCCCTTGGCTGATCACAATGACCTGTCTGATGCCAAGCATGATCCAGCTGACCTGTTTGAAGTGCTTTCTGCAGCAGACATTGTTGGGTGGTAGTAGCACCCCTTGCCCTACTAACGACATCACCAGTGCCCACTGGGAACTGTCATGTGATCTCATTTAAGTGAAGTCTAACAACTAGGCAAAGTGATTTTAGGCCAATCTGAACAAGGCCTAAGGAGTGTGAATGAAGACGCATGGAGATGAAGTGGCAGTAAATTTGGTGAGTGGCAATGATGTGACAATGTCACACAGGCGTCAGGTGTGCAGTGCCTGCATTTTTGGGTCAGCCTCCATCACAATCTGACCTTGCACTTTTGACAGCTTTCTAGGCTACTATTACCTGGTGACACTGTCATATGTATACCATGCTGACCCCTAGCACACTCCAGCCCTCCAGGCACAACTCTGCTCCTCAGGAGTGATCTCCGGTTTGTTCTCTGTCTATATGTATCTCTGTTTCTTCAGACCTCTGTATTCTGACTAATTCTCTCTGACACTTTCTACTTACGATACTCCTTTGTTCCATACTTAGTTTAGCTCCAATTCTTAGATACCTCTGACCTGTGCATGCACAGCTCCGGCATTCATCTCGCCAGAGTGCAGCACTGGCTTTCCTACTCTCCAACCTTCATCTCAGTCATCCTATCATTAATACTGTACTCTCCTCCATATATATATACTCTTAGATACTCCATGTACAGTAGCTTGATTATCAACTAGGATAAACTCCTATTCTTCCATCTCCTCTGTTCCTCTTCACTCCGAAATACAGGACACAAATGACAGCAAGGGTGCAGCACATAAGCTGAAGCTGAAGTCCTATCCATCCGCACAAACTCCAGGTTCCAGAGTTTCCTCAGGAGTTGCATGGTCCCTAACAGACACACTACCTGTGACCAACAATGAAGGAGGTTATTTGAGTAGATGGGAGATATCAAATTGGGGAGAAGCTGGGAAGTGGCTTATATTGTATGTCATTCCAATTCTGCTCATCATTGGCTGTCTTAGTGGTTTGAAGCCACATTATTTCATTCACAGGACATATTTACAGGCCAGGAGTTTGGTGTCAAGCTTGAGCCCTGCAATGGCCCTAAATTGTATTTAGAACACAAGTATGGGGTTCTAAATACACTCCAGGGTGGTATGACACCTGGGTTGCCACAATCCATTTGGCTTGGGAGAGAAGGGGTTTATCGTGTCATGGTGCTCAAGAGCCTTGGGCCATCCCTACACAAGTTATCCTTTCAATCATCTGATTCATTCAGTTTTTCTCAAGTCACAAAGATTGGACTTCAACTAGTAAGTCTCAACTTGAAGGGGTCTTTAGTTTGTGGGCTGACTTGTTGAAACAGATATCTCACCTCAAGCACATTCACTCACACAACTTCATTCATCGAGACATCAAACTGGACAATATTTTGACAGGCATCAAAAATGAGCAGGATACCTGTTATGATTGGTATATTCCCATACCCCTATGTTCGTTGGACTTAATGTTTTCTATGTATAACAACAGACACTCTTCTTTCTTCACCTTTCACCCTTGTCTCGTGCGTCCTAGTCGTTTCACACCTTCACTCCGTTTCACACACCAGACTTCTCATCCTTTCTGTTTTCACATTCTATGTTTCACCTTTTCACAGAAGCGTTCGATCACACTTTCATCCCATTCTCTTGATACACATGTTTCACTTATGTTCCGCTTCTCTTCCATTCTGCCACACTGCATGTTGGCCTCACATGTTTCACTTCCATTTCACCCTATGCCCTTTTCCCCTTTTGTTCCCGGATTGTTAGATACAGTCACAACATGTACATACCTCCAGTAGGTACTTAAGGCTTGATGCCTACGCCAGAGAACTCCAGTCTAGTTCTCTTGGTGTTTACCCCTAAAGCACTATAAGAAGGACTCTATTGGCCTGACAAGCCTATTCTCTTATTCCTCACTCTCCTCTACGAGTCAAAGGATCTTTGGCAACCTAAGGGAGCTACGCTCTAGGGTTGTTTCATTAGAACTAGACTCTCAACTTTACCCTTACCTTGCCAACCTCGATGTTACCTCACAAGTGCGTCCCCTATGAAGGATCGCTGCACAAGGAGCTTATGGTAGAGCCAGTGTTGATCACCTTCCATAGTTCCCTTCACTCCTTCCCTCCTAACTCGGGTCAAGCCGGCCCTTCTAACCCTTTGTATGCGGCCTTGGAAGTAGTAGCTGAGCCAGACCAAGTAAGAGAGCGAACAGCCTCACCAGCGGAACCGGCAGGCTCACAGGGCGTGGAAAGGACTCCATCACCACCACGACGGAAATCACCAGATGCTGCTACTCTCTTTTTAAGATTGTTGGAAGCTGACTTACAGTATGACCTTCAGACTTCCACTTCACTTCAGACGAAGAAATCAATCAAGCAGTAGCAGTAGCGACCACCCTCAGATTGGGCATCCCCGAACCCTCATCCATAGAGAGAGCATCCCAGCACTCACTGGTGGACGACCAATCCATAGATCCGAACGACCTCGTGTTTGCCCCCTCAGACACACACTTATGCGCCCTCTCTTGACCGTCGCACGAAGAACTGTGCTGGTTGTTTCCCTCCAAAGAAGAACCACAATTCGGAGAACCCATCACACACCTGTCACCCCTAAGTTTTCTGACCCCGTCACCAATCGCGGAATCTAGCCACAAAATGAAAGAACGTGACGAAGAGGAAGTAAGACCGGAAATTAAGAAGCTGGTTAAGAAAAGAAGAAGAATTGTACTCCAAAAGATCTCTAGAGACAGAGATGGAGATCCTCATTATTCAAGAATAGCCTTACGACCCACACATTCTATGCAAGCCAGAATGCTACTGTACCAAGTAGAATTACCCCCATCCTTATGTAACTATGTCCCAATGAATCAACCAAATTCTCGGAGATGCTACAATCTTGTGGGAAGACAAAATCACTGCTATTTTGGAACAATTCAATGACAGGATGGCAGATTTACAAGTGGTGTCAAATCAAGTCACACAACTCACAACAAGTAACAATCAATTGATGGCCACAATCAATACCCTCACTGCTGCCACACCAGGAGCAGTACCAGGAGGAGCATCATGATGAGTAGAAGTCTTCGCAGACCCCAGAGAATATGACGGGTCCAAAGCCAAGTTTGAGGAATGGTGGGCCAAGATGAAAGCTTGGCTGGAAGTCAACACCAGCACTATTGTCCCCGCCTCTTACGAAGCAGTAGTGGCCGTCCTCTCATGGCTCAAAGGAGCAAAGGTGGGTGGGTTCGCCCAGACAAGGCTCGCACAAGGAAAAGAATATACTTGGACCACTCTGGTCGATGAACTGGAAGGGATCTTTAGGAGCACCAACCAAAAGGACTGGGCATGTGCCCAATTAAACAAATGTTACCAAGGAGACAGCCCCACGGATGACTTCATTGTCCGATGGGAGGCACTTTACCGACAAGCTAGTATCAACACTTCGCATGCGGTCAAACATTTGGAGAAAAACACACGTGGAGCAATCATTGTTCAAATTTTCAGAGAAGACAAATGATGAACATCCCCGGCTCTCTATCTCCAAGAGATCAGAAGGGTCGGAACGGCACAAGAGTCCCTTGATTTCATCAGGGGAAGAACTCAGAAGCGAGCTTCAGCTCCACAATCTAAGCGAGATCCAAATGCCATGGACATCGGGGCAACAAACAAGGGCTGCTACAATTGTGGCAAAGAAGGGCATTTAACCAAAAACTGCCCAAAACCAATTGTTGCCTGTCCCAAGTGCAAATGGCTCAGAGGACAGCACAAGAAGGGCTGCAAGAAAGGCGGCCACAATGCACGAGAAGTAAACATATCCTGGGATGACGATAAAAGCACCACAAGCAACAATGAATGTGAGGTCCACAAGGCCTCAAAAGGAAAAGGAAAGGACTTTTCAAAGTCCATACAAGGAATGAGTTTCGAAGAAGCCGCCGCCTAGTTCAAGGATCAGGAGGCTATCCGAAAGAAGGCGGGAAAAGTGTGAGCCCGAGGAACTTATCTGGGTGTTCCAAGGGCTCTTTCTCCAATAAGTATTCCCCTTTGCCAGTTGAAGAGTCAGATGATGATGACTCAGCTGGTAATTCTCCATTTACCTACACGTCAGGGGTGTCTCCTAGTGAGCACAGCAGGGACATTAAACCTGTGCTTGATTCCCCTTTTCCAAAGAATAAAACCCCAGAAACCGAAGCTTTTGTACGAAACATCAACCCTACATGGGAAATTATGCTATCAGTTCAAGTCGTGCCCCTGAGCACATGCCACTCTCTTACGAAAGTCAACGCCCTGCTTGACAGTGGTGCAAATGCAGTCTTTATTGACAGATCTTGGGCAGAAAGGCTCAAACTTCCCCTATCTAAGCTATGACATGCCATCCCCATTTTTAATGTACATAGATGGAACAAAGAACTCTGCAGGAAACATCACACACTCGGTGGACCTAATGATTGAGTACCAAGGACATTGTGAAAAGATTATGGCCGAAGTAACGGACCTTGGAAAGAATGCCCTGATTCTCGGATTCTCTTGGCTAAAATGCCACAACCTGGAAATAGACCGGGTCAAGGGCTCAGTACGTATGACACATTGCCCAAGGCACTGTCACGCCCTCCAAGATAAGCCGGTCTTCATTCGTATGATTGAAAAGGAAGAAGAGGACATCCAATACCAGGTTCACGCCACGATCCGCACCCTAGAGGAAAAGTCAAAGACAGAAACGATGGCAGAGCAACTCATTCCCTCGCAGTATCATGATTATCTAAAAGTGTTCAGCAGAGCCGAATCAGAAAGGATGCTGATAAGAAAACCGTGGGATCATGCCATCGACCTGAAAGACATGTTTCAGCCCAAGAAAGGTTGCATTATTCCCTTATCTACGCAAGAACAGGAGGAAGTCACCGCTTTTCTAGATGATCAACTGAGCAAAGGATATATGTATTTGTCCCTCCAAATCCCCACAAACCTCACCGGTAATCTTCATTCCTAAGATAGACGGCAAGAAACGAATGGTACAGAATTACCATTATCTAAATGAACACACAGTAAAGAACCACTACCCGCTGCCCTTAATTTCCCAACTAGTGGATAAGCTAAAAGGGGCTAAGCTATTTACAAAGATGGATCTTTGATGGGGCTACAACAACGTCCGTATCAAAGAAGGCGATGAATGGAAGGCCGCTTTTGTCTGCTACAAGGAAGCATTTGAACCCCTAGTCATGTACTTCGGGCTATGCAATTCCCCTGGCACTTTCCAAGCTATGATGAACAAGATATTCGCCAATATGGAAGACGTAATTGTGGTCTACATTGATGACCTTATGATATTCACCAAGACAGATGACCAAGATTAACACGACAGAGTCATGTGCGAAGTACTGCGGAGATTAGAAGAAAACAATCTCTTCATCAAGCTGGAGAAATGCTTCTTCTCGAAGAAGGAAGTAGAATTCCTCAGAATGATGGTCAGAGTCGACGGTATTAGAATGGATGATTCAAAAGTAAAAGCCATCTTGGAATGGCCAGAACCTAAGAACGTCAAAGGAGTTCACAGTTTCCTCGGACTTGCCAATTTCTACCGAAGGTTCATCAAGGACTACACACAGCTCACTTGTCCTATGAATGATTTATTAAAGAAGGAACAGCCTTTTGAGTGGAAAGAAGCACAGCAAGTCGTGTTTGACATGCTGAAAGAACGTTTTACCACAGCACCCGTGTTGGCATTTCCGAACATTGATTGTCAATTCTGCCTAGAAACTGACACATCAGACTATGCCACAGGGGCTGTACTATCTATATTGAAACAAGACAAGTGGCACCCAGTTGCCTTTTCCAGCCACAGCATGACGCCCACAGAACGAAACTACCCCATTGCTGACAAAGAAATGTTGAGCATTATCCAAGCATTGGAAATCTGGCGCCACTACCTGGAAGGCTCTCGTCACCAGTTTAAAATATGGAATGACCACGCCAATCTAAAACATTTTATGCAATCCCAGAACCTGAATTGATGCCAAGCCCGATGGTGGCAATGGCTTTCTCAGTTCAACTACCTTTTCATCTATAAGCCCAGCGCTACTAATGTAAAAGCCAACGCACTCTCAAGGAGAGAAGACCACACAGTTGGTATGGAACATGATAACAAAGGGATCACGATGATTCTGCCAGAGCAGATACAGACCTTACTGGTTGCAATCCACAATGAAGGCGAACAAATCTTACATTCCATTATGAAAAAGCTACACATGCTCAAAGAGAGCGAAGTTAAGGAATTATGCAAGAAGCACGGAGTATGCCATGTTGATGAAGTATTATGCAACCAAGAAGGAAAAGTCTTTGTCCCTGATGACGAAACCATTTGCTTATCTATTATGAAATCTTGTCACGACTCCCCAGTCGCTGGTCACCCTGGTTATGAAAAGACCTTAGAACTTCTCAGGAGAAGCTACTGGTGGCCCAACATGACTGTTTATGTCAAAGATTATGTCGCTCGATGCGATTGCTGTGCATGCATGAAAGGAGGTAACCAAGCCCCAGCAGGCACATTAATCCCACTTCCTATTCCAGAAGGTCCCTGGCAGGACATCTCTGCTGATTTTACTACTGATCTTCCCTCCTCTGGCGGCTTCGACTCCATCCTTGTCATTGTAGATTGGTTCTCTAAAGAAACCGTATTTATTCCATGCAACAAAACAGTCACAGCACTGGATACCGCTAAATTATATCTTCACCATGTTTGGAAGAACCACAGCCTTCCCTGTTTGATTGTATCGGATCATGGACCACAGTTTGCTTCCCAGCTTATGCAGGATGTTTGCACTCGCCTCGGAATTAAGTCTAAATTATTCACTGCTCATCACCCACAGACAGACAGACAAACAGAGCATATGAACCAAGATCTCCAGCAGTATCTCCACTTATTCTATGCTGAGAAGCAGGAAGAATGGTTGGACTGGCTTCCAATCACACAATTTTCATATAATTCGAAGATCTCAGCATCTTCAAAGAAAACCCCTTTTGAAGTTACACATTTGTATGTTCCCTGCATGGGTGTGGAACAATGTGTCTCCAAAGCGCCAGCCGCTACAGAGTTCGCTGACAAACTGAGCAAGACTTTGAAGGAAACTAAAGATAATCTAAAGGCAACCCAAGAGCTAATGAAAGCTCAAGCAGACAAGCACCAGTCTGAAGCTCCGCAATATCAGGTCAGAGATAAGGTCTGGTTAGCCACAGATAACCTGCGCTTGACACGCCAATCCAAGAAGTTAATGGAATGGTGGCTAGGCCCCTTCCCTATTTTAGAACTCATGGGCCCCAGTGCGGTTAAGCTTAGACTTCCCAGGGGAATGAAAATCCATGACATTGTGAACATCTTGCACATCAAACCCTACAAGGAATGGTTGCCCGGTCAACCCATCATCCGGCCCGACCTGGTTGATATCACTGAAGACTGTGAAGAAGTTCACGAAGTAGATTATTTGGTTGACTCCCGATTGAAGGGATGCTGCCTCAAATATCTGGTGCATTGGAAAGGCTTTGAAGAGACAGACCGTACATGGAAACCACTTGGAAATCTTTCCGGCACTTGGGACACCATCCACAAATTCCACATCCTCCACCTGTGTGCCCCACAAAAACTGTCTATGACCTTCACCCAGTTTGAGAAGTTATTTAACCCTTACGTGAATTATACTGAATGCAGGTCTCCACCCTTGAATTGCCTGGAAGTCGATCCCTAGAAGGGGGGTAGTGTTATGATCGGTATATTTCCGTACCCCTATGTTTGTTGGACTTAACATTTTCTACGTATAACAACAGTGTTAGGGACCGTGCAACTCCTGAGGGAACTCCGGAACTCTGGAGTTCATGCGGACGGACAGGACTTCGGCTTCAGCTTATGTGCTGCGCCCTTGCTGTCGTTCGTGTCCCGTATTTCGGAGCGAAGAGAAACAGAGGAGAAGGCAGAACAGGAGTCTGTCCTAGTCAATAATCAAGCTACTGTACACAGAGTATCTAGGAGTTTATATATGGAGGAAGAGTATAGTATCAGTAACGGATGACGGAGACAGAGGATGGGAGATCAGAAAGCCGGTGCTGCACTCCAGCAGGACGAATGCCGGAGCTGTGCGAGCACAGGTCGGAGGTATCTATGAATTGGAACTAAACTAAGTGCGGAACAAGGAATATCGTAAGTAGAATGTCAGAAGGGTTTAGTCAGAGGTACAGAAGGTTCAGAGGAATGGAGATACATAATTACAGAGAACAAACCGGAGATTGCTCCTGAAGGAGTGGAGTTGTGCCCGGAGGGCCAGAGTGTGCTTGGGGTTGGTACGGTATATGACAATACCAAACTCCAGTCAATGAAAGGAGCAGCTTTCAAAACATCCTGTTTGAGAACTATGGTACCTAGACCATGCATATGCATGACTGTTCCATTAGCAGTGCCAGCATACCATTCTCCATTTTACAGATTCAAGAAGTCATCTAGATAAGGTGTTATATGATCAGAGCAACTCAAATCAACTAGCCAATGATTATAATGAAACTCAGATTCTCAATCTTTCACGCCTAGGGTGAATGCCCCTGAATAAGCAGAATCATAGTAGTATTCGCCATCCGCTACATTTGAATAGTCACTGTATGTATCCTCCTCTTTCTGTTTAAGAAGACTACAGTCTGTGCCATGTTTCCAGAAACCATCATGGTTATGTCTAGTGTCACCATGGAAATAAGAAGGAAGCGACTTTGGCTTCTTGAATTTAGCTTCTCTCTTAGAGCAATGGAGAAGAGGAGCTGTAATGAAAGGGCTGAGAAGGTCCGGGTTCACCAGACACAGCCATGGCAATGCCCATACCCATGTCTTCTTGAGTGTAACTCCAATCAGCAAGAGAGGGTTCACCATCAAAGAAGGTGGGTTGACTGTAGTCAGGGTCAATATTCATCTCATTTACCGCTTCAACTGCATTGGCAAAACTATCAACCTCATTAGCACATGCTTTGCCTTTCCCCTTATAGTCACCCTTCTTCTTGGAAGGCCTCTTAGCACTCTGTGAAGCAGGAGTCCATTGGGATGGCTTATAGGGCTTCCTCCCACATTGGGTCTTGTTGCCATGTGGGTGATGGGACACTTGTTGTCTGGGGTGACCATATACCTCCCAGCAATTCTCAGAAAGGTGGGATTTCCCAGAGTGGATACACATGGGATGGGTAGGTGCATGTTGAATCATATTGGTATGATTCACTTCTGGTCTCTCCTCAACCTGAAGGCGATGGACCAAAGATCTCTTGTTCGAATGACTGGTCAAATGAAGTTGGGATTCTGAAAGAATCTTCAGAATGAGGTTGTTGGGAGTAAAGGTAGTAGGAGTGACAGTCTAGACAATAGTTGAGACGAGGGAGCGGTAGGAAGATGGAAGGGCATTCAGCATGATCATGCCACAAAGGTTGTCAGGAAGGGCGAGACCAGCAGTAGTCATCTTGTAGAAGTTACTAGTCAGCTGGTTAAGCTAACTGGCAATGTCAGCAGCATTGCACTGGTTGGTTTCACTCAGATCAATGATCCAAGTATGAAGAACCTTGGCAAAGGCTTTGTATCGCCCTGTAATTCTGATGGGAGAATAAAGCATAGCCAAATAATCCCATAAGCCCTTTGAGAGAGATGGATGAGTTACGTTACCAACTGGAACATAGGCGTCTTTCATGAGATGCTGCATGTCGGCATGTATAAATACACTGATCATGGCTTGTGCCTGTCAATCATAGGAAATCCAAGTGGCTTGAGTTGCTGCATCAGATTGAGCAGCATATGTCACAGTTCCATCAACCACAGTCCATTAAGTGGCCATAGTGAGGAGGTTGCAGACTTGATGAGACCATGTAGCATAGTTGCTACTGCAGGTGAGAATGGCAGTGTGGGCTTGAATGGCAGAGTTGATGTTAAAAGACATTTCTGCTTAGAATATAAAAATATTGGCAATGAAAGTCTGTATAAAGGATACTTTGTCAGTATTGAGTAATGGAAGTGGAAGAGGTATAAAAGGAGGAATGGAAATCAGTGCATGTGTGGAACTGTTCTCATCATCTTTTTTGTCATCATCTAACTCCATAAGTGGGAATAAGGCTGCCAAGACTTCTCTTTCCTCATCACCGATAATTTCTGCAGATAAAAGTGCGGTGGTTGGGATGCTGATATATGTCACGATCAGTTGAGACCTGAAATATTCAGGTTTGAGTTCCTCAAAGAGATGGAAATCGACATATGGGAAAAAGTGGGGATTATCAATAGATGAAAATTGTCCACTTCTATCATGAAATCCAGCTTTGGGACAATTGTGAGAAGTATACATCGGAACACAGTCCTTGTTACTATGTATAGCAAGATGAAGAAAGGAATAGCACCAGTATTTGTGCTTAGTATGGATGTGCTGAGCATATCCTGGCTTGACAGTGCTCACATACCAACCTCCTAGGAAGATAGGAAGTGGCCATATCTTTGGCGGTGAGATTAATAAATCTTGGCTGCATGATAAGCAGAACTCTGTGTGCCTCGGCTCCTTCTTCATGACCTGCATTTCTAAGACAGCTAGGTCAGCTGGCGAAGGACAGACCAATGTCATATCTGTGATCTAGAGCAAGACAATGGTAGTCAATCTCTAGACATTTTATGGTATCAAACCATGGGTTTGTCCTCTTCCCAATGCATCTCCATCTCACATCTATGAGAGTGTTCCACAACCGCTGATGAGGTATGTCAGAGTTAACCCCAACATGTTCAACAAAAGAAGGAAGATGCTGAGCAGTGTGGTGGATGTAGATGTAAGTCTGCTTCCTGTGATCCCAGATCACATCTCCTTTGAGAGGATCAAACATCTCAGGATGATCAAACATCTCCTGGATGACAGTGGGGTCAAGATGTTCATTGGGCTTCTGGGCCCTAATGAGCTTGCACATGTGCATGTCGAATGCATGAATAGTGCAGCAAATAATCTCGAAACCTTGGTTATGAATAGGAATGCAAGATGTTTTGTGGTACTTTTCTGCTGGGAAAGCAATTCCCAGGCCTTCAATTTCAATATCCAAATCCTTCTAAATCATAGCACACACTCCTGTTCAAATAAACCCAGTCTTTTTCAGCAATGTCAGGACCCTTGTACTTAACCGGGATGCGAATCACAGATGCAAGCTGGCTAGTAATCTCCATCGAGGAGATATGGAGTCACTCATCAATGGTGACAAGAGGAACTTCGGGGTGAGCCATGAGAGCTGGTATGTCCTTGACTTCCAGGAGCTGACCTGGTTCATCCTCAGATTCCATATAGAGGGTCTTCTGATATTGGTGATGGACTGGAAGTGGGAGTTAAGGAGGGAAAATGATGATTTCCTTGAGAAAAGGATCCCACATAATTGGGTTGAGCTGTGCTTCCTCTGAGGTGACTATCAAAGTGGAAGGGATTGTTGAAATGAATGGTGTACGGACCAATGGTAGTCTTGAAATGAGCTCTTGGATCAAACCAGGACTTGTAGATGGGGGATGAACCAGATCTGGTGAAGTTGATTGGTTCATCTCGTCCCTGAGTTGGAACAAGACACAATGAATCGCCTATGGAGTGTACAGAATGGACTGAGGAGCAGAGAGGACTAATGAGGACATCTTGGTCATTAGGAAGAGGGATGGATATGTTGGCAGTAGGAGAAGAAGGTGGGCTTAGATGATACCTAGTAGAGCGTGTGAAGACAGGAAGAGTGGGAGATGCTGGAGTATCAATATAGGAGTTTGGGTGAGAAGCCAGAGGAGTGGATGAATGATACATAGGATCCAAAATATAATTTGGAAGACAGATGTAGGTGATTTCGGAAGGAACCAGATAGATGTCTGGATGACGACAGTTGTCACCACACAAGTAAATGCAGGTGAGTTGATCAAAATCTTGATGACAATGCCAAGTGCACCGATGGACTGGATCGAGATTAGAGACACTTGCCTCAGCTTGGGATAAAGCAGGGCAACAACATAGTCATGTCCTGTGCAAACAAGGTTGTGGTGTCAGTACCTCTGTATGATCTTGTAATAGATAACAAGTCAAGAGGAAAATAATCTCGGCCAGAATGTAAAGGCCTCTGATCCTTTCATTCCTTTGATATATACTCATAAAGGATAATACCATGCTCAAGATGTTGGTCACTACATAGAGTAGACCAAGCCATACTGCGTTGTACAACACAAGGCAGATTAATGACATCAAAGACAATCCTTGTGCCTAGGCAGGGCTCATAACCTAATGAGAGTGCAAGATCTCACTGGGTGCAGAGACAACAGTGAAGGGTGAACCAGTGAGGAGAATACTCACTGAGGTACTTCGCAGTAGTGCAAGTCTGTTGCTAATAGCTATCACTCAGTGGTGTGAGAGAGAGCTTAAGATTCTGAGTACAAAAAGTACTCAGGTTTATATACTATACAAGTATTGTTTGTACCTATTGTGGTCCTTGTCTAAATAGAGAAGGTGGTACAATGTTGAAATAATTGTGAGAAGCAATGATGCAATAGTACTGCGGAATGGTGTGATTAATAAGGAATCATGCCATAATGGTGTGCTATGATGTCATCTGGATAAGAATAGAAACGATGTCATACTGATGTCATAAGGGTCTAGAACTTGTGACATCATGGATCTAGAATGTATCAGTAATCATGAAGAGCAACCCAGACAAAGTAAAATAATTAATATTTGAATCATAGATTTCTGACAGATCCTTTCCACTACACTTGGACTTCTCAATGAAGAGCAACAGAGGTACTACTTTGAGGGACCAGTCTCATCTACTGAGTCAGGAACCCATACTCCCAAATCTACTCCAAATCTTGACTCTGGAGTTACTACTGTGGTCACCTCGGCACAGGAAATCCCCTCTCTGCTGCAGAGCCCCGTCCCAGTTCCTCCCCCATTTTCGAGACAAGGAACCTGACTCTCTGAACTCGACTTCTCCAGATTGGCTGACACCATCCAATCTGTCTTCCAATCCTGTTCCACCACCACCAACCTCAATCCTACCTCTGTCCCAGGAGTGTCGCTCCCTTGACGTCACAATTGAGCAGCTGCTTGCTGCTTTGTCTGCCAAAGCTCCAGTCACTTGTGTCCCTTCTGTGGGAAGCATGCATAGAGGCAGCCACGCAGCTTACCTGCTGGTGGTGCTAACTGAGGGAAGGTAGTGGTATGGGATCAAGAATGATTGGAACTCAGATGTGCTAAGTCCGAACTTATATATGCTACATGAAGTGTGTGTGAACTAACTACTATAAGTGAACTACTACCATATCCACATGAGTTCATTCAACACTCCCCCTTGCTTAGTGAGTACTCTTTGCACAAGCAGAAGGTGGTAGTTTATATTGCAAGTGAGTTCCAGCTAACTGCACAGTTGAATACCGGACCAATTTGAGACCTACATTGCTCGAATTTGACATATCTGAGGTTCTTGGTGAACATATTGGCAGGATTGTCAGTCCCTTCAATATAGAAGATCTGTATGTGCTGGTCGGTAATAGCATTGCATACAAAATGGTAGTGAATAGGAATATGTTTGGTGCAACGTTCCGTAATGGGGTTGTTAGCCATGAAAATGGAACCTGGTTGTCACCACAAATGGGAATGGGTTTTAAATCAAACCTGAATTCCCCAAACATTTGTTTAATCCATATGACCTGGCAAGAATAGTCGCTCAAAGCCATGTATTTAGCTTCTGTAGAGGAGAGAGCTGTTGTCTTTTGGAGGTGTGAGTTCCACAGAAAGACTCCATTCGCCAGCTTAAGGTAAAATCCTGTTTGGGAGTGGCAAGATTCCGGGTCTGCTCCCCAATCTGAGTCGGTGCAGGTGGTGATACTGCTTCCGGATGTACCATCATACATAAGTGAGTAATCACGTGTTCCGATAAGATATCGGGAAATGCATAGAGCTTTGTCTAAATGCTCTTGTGATGGATTGGCAGACTGTCATGCCATTTGTGTCACTGCATAGGCAATGTCAGGGTGAGTGCCATGCATTAGATATAACAATGAGCCGATGACTGTCTGGAATCACATCCAAAGTTCCTGGTTGACAGGGGGTGTGTTCTTCTCAGGTTGGATTCCACCAAGCTAAACCTGCTTGTTTAAGCCCATATAGGGTATGGAGGAGTTGAAGGACTTTGTTTTTGAGATGAGGAGGTGTGAAGCCTTCTGGAAATTCCATATAGATTTCCTCATCTAATTTGCCATATAGGTAGGCAGATTGCACATCGAGACCAGAGATGTGCCAGTTCTCTAAGGTGGCAAGGGTGAGCATGCATCACACTGTCTCAAATCACACTACTGGGCTGGAGATCTGATCGAAATCAAGACCTTCAATTTGCGAGAATCCTTTCACAACTCATTGGGCATGTTTACGGCCATTGGATTTTTCATCAAAAACCCATTGATTCTTTATGACCTTTCAGCCAGTGGGGTGGTCTGCAACTTCAAAGACTTTGCATTGTTTCAGCATGTCTAACTCTGTTTTGCATGCTGTGAACAATTGCTTTTGCTCTGATTCAGGTAGGCAGAGTAAGTCACAGTAAGACCATTCGTGATAATTTGGCTTTTTAGGCTCATCACTGAGGGGAATCACCTTTGCGTATAGGTAAGAAACCAGTGCATCTCCCCCTTCCTGGATTATGCGTTCTATGCTATCTTTCAAAGGAGTAGGGGATGGAGGCATTGCACTGGGAACTGGTGGTGTAAATGGCACAGAAGGGGCGGATTGACCGGTGAGGTCTTTCCAATGCAATTCACATTCAATCTCTTGTATTTGTTGTACTGGGTTCTGGCATTCTCCATAGATGTTGCCAGGTTGTCTAGAGGGTTGCCTGACTCACTCAGAGTGTCGCAGCAAGGCAGAAGGGGCATCAAGGTGAGGTATCCTCCAAGGAGGGGTGCGAGGAGGGGATGGAGTGCGTTCATGGTCAACAGGAGCTGGTGAAGGGGATCGCTCAGAAGGACTTCGATTGAAGGGGCTGGAGCGCTTCCTCGATGGTCTGGGTAGATTATCATTCTCATCATCTGAGGATGGAGGCGGGTGTTGTTGGCATCAGGGATGCCCTCGTTCCTCAGGATGGTCATGAGGGAAGTGCTGACCACTAACTGGTTTGTGGGGTTGAGCATCAGAACATCTGGGGAAGAGGTTCTCATCAAAAATTGCATGAGCATATGTATGCAGCGGATTGTTGGGACGCATGAATAGATAATTGCATTCATTCCCAGGCGCTATGCCCAGATACATAAATCATAAGCTGTGATTTAGGTTGCAGTTTGCCACCATGCGTGTCTGCTGGCAGGTGAACATATGCAGTACATCCAAAGACATGCAGATGAGAGATGGTTGGAGGTTCTTTTGATAAGACTTCATGAGGTGTCCTCCAATTCAAACCTTGTTTGGGAGTGCAATTGTACACATGTACTGCATGCTGGACAGCAAACTCCCAATAAGAAGGTGGAAGGCACGCGTGAAGACACATTGCCTGTGCTTTGTCCATGAGAGTGCAAATAAATCGCTCAGCATGGCCGTTTTGCTGTGGGATATGTGGCACAGATTCATAGACATGAATGCCATGATCACACATCAATTTCCTGAAGGCTTTTGATTTGTATTCTCCCCCTGCATCAGACATCCAGCCTTTAATGGAGGCGGAGTACTGATTCTGGACGTATTTGATAAATTCTTTAGTGGTGCCAAGCGCCTGGTCCTTGGTGCGGAGGGGTTTAATCCATCCTTTGGACATGTAATTGTCATAGAAGACGATAATGTACCTCAAATTAAGAATTCTATCTCAAAAGATTTGAGGTCTGAGTGTACAAGATCAAAGGGTGCCTTTGCTCACACCGTGTTAGGGGTGAATGTGCAATTAGGCTAGCTGACAGCCAGGACAAATGGGTTCCTGAGACTGTAATTTGAATGTCTGGGAAGTCTTTGATATGCTTTCGCACAGCTCAAAGAACATCCTTGGAGGGATGGCCAAGACAGCGATGAATAAGTTCGTAATCAACAGCGATCATGGTGGAATTTGCATTGGAGATATTTTTAGTTATTGGGGCATGGACCCAATACATGGTGTCCCCATGGTGGTGAAAAGCAATGACTTCATGCTTTGTGCAATCGTCATAGATGTGCATGTTGTTGTCAGAGCTTTGGGCATAGAGACAGTTGTTCTGAAGGAGGGTTCCAAGGATAATGAGGTTAAGGGTACAATCCGGCATGTAGATGGTAGGTGCAAGTCACACAATGTTTTCTTTGTACCAGATAAGTACTGTCCCTTGCCCTAAGACTGGGGCAGAGCCATTTGCCGTGCTTGAAAAGTGTGGCTTGGCGAAAGGTTGATATTTCACAAAGTGGTTGATATCATTGGTGAAGTGGAACAAAGCTCCAGAGTTCAGAAGCCACATATCAGATTCTTCTTTATACTCATGTGAGTTCTTATTGATGTTCTTGCCTTTACAGCAGTCACACATGGCATGAGAACGCATAGATAGAGTGTCCATTTCATCACTATCTACTACAGACAATAGAATAAAATCTACATACTGTGGTGAATAAGGGAGTCGCTCATCAGTGTCTGAGAGATGTGAGTGTAGTGGGAAAATGTATGTTTCATCTTCGTCTTCCCTGCCATTGAGGTCGTAATAGTCCTCATATGGCATTTTGATCTCTGTGTCCTCCCCTGTGGGGTAGCTGAAGTGGATGGAGACGGTGTCTTCATCATCCATCAGCATGATGGAGGCCTCCTCTTGATAGAGGGGCATGTCTTCACCAAAAGTGGCGGTGAAAGAGGGTGAGAGGCAGTGGACCATGGTGTCATGCTCATGCTCCTCATACAGTATGTAAGCGGGCAGGCAGAGGAAGAGGCAACAGGTGTGCCAAAATTATAATCACCAAGGTTGATGATGGGTGCACAGGGGCAGTTTGCAACCTTGTCCAGATGACGGACAGTCTCAATAGTGGGGGTGACCCCAAGGCAATGTGTGAGTGAGATACTTTGCTGTGTTTGCAGAAATGTAGGTGGGCCATAGTGGGCCTTGCCTGTGGTGTGCATGTGACAGTGAGGGTTGAATGCAGACATGGTAGGAGTGTGGTTAGCCAGGTCGATGACCATGGCATCATTGAAAGTGAAAGAGGTGGTGAGGGAGGAGTCATTGGTGCATGCGTTTTCATGTTGCTGCACCCATTGATCCTGCTTCACCTGGCCAGCAGCTGAGTGCTGGCCATGAGTCCTCTTTTTCTTCTGCTGGAAGCCCTCTCCCTGCTGCTGTGATTGCCCTTGCAGGCATTGCTGTTGTTGCTGCTGCTGCTGCTGGAACTAAGGGTCAGGGCCCTTATGCTTCACAGCTGAAACTCCCTCAAGAGATGGCATGGATTCTCTGGGCTCGTCATCGTCCTTCTCCTTACCCTTGCCCTTACCATCAACAGTTGTGCCTGAGCTCATATTGAGCAGCTGGGCCAAGACATTCATATACTGTGGTAACTTCACAAGTACAATCATGGACTGGAGGGGGGCAGGGACCTCATGCTTGAAGTTGCAAAGGCGGTCAAAGAGGAGATGGAGCTTTGAGAAGGCTGCCTAAGGATGGTTATTCTTGGGGATGGTGACGGCCATGAGCTCCTTGAACTCCATATAGACAGCGGCAATGGAGGGATGGGAGTACTTCTTCTTGAGGGAGTCCCAGATGGTGGAAGCGAAGTTTGCATCACCATACTCGTGTGCAAGGTTGGTGTTGATTTTCAAGATGAGAGTGCTGAGGGCCTTGTTGTTGTTGTTGTCCCAGGAGTCGAGGTTGTCCTGATTCTTATAAATGCCCTCTGTTGTTTCCTCGATGGGGGAAGGACAAGGTCTGGTAAATGAGGGGCGCCCAGTGGAGGTAGTTGGGGCCAGACAAGGTGGGGATCTTGGAGGCGAGGGAACCGGTTTGGTTGGACATAGTATAGATCTAGGAATAGAGTTGTCAGTAACCTACTCAATGTTAAGACAAGAAGAAAGGTGGCGAAGTAGTTGTGCTTCGACACTCTAGAGCCTTGGATCAGAGAGACATAGTTCCCCCCTGTATCCAGGTTTCAGTCACATATGTTCTGGCATAAAAACACACTGGAACACAATGTATCACACCAAAGAGTGTAAAAACGTGTTTGAGGGTGAGAGCAGGTGAAACCAAGTGATGTTGGCAAGTGAACTCGCACAGCACAATTATCAGGGCTCATAACCTGTGGGAAGCATGCATAGACGCAGCCACACAGCTTACCTGCTGGTGGTGCTAACTGAGGGAAGATAGTGGTATGGGATCAAGAGTGATTGGAACTCAGACATGCTGAGTCTGAACTTATATATGCTACATGAAGTGTGTGTGAACTAACTACTATAAGTGAACTACTACTGTATCTACACAAGTTCATTCAACACCTTCTGCCCATCTTATCAATGCTCCTACTGCCGAGCATTCGCACCTGGACATATCCAATCCTCCTGTCCAGTCTACCTCTCTCATGTCAATGGCAGGGATCCCGACAAGACCAATGATGATGAAGACATTAGTTTCTGAGACAGTGTCTCAGGAATACAATGGGGGTAATGTTACAGAAATCCCCTGGATAACTGAGGTTGAGGAACTTGAGTTCGACTCTTGGGTAAACGCACAGGAACCTGATGATGTTGACTTCAATTTATTCTTTGACATTCCTTCTGATTCCCTTTAGTCCAATGGAGTTCCATTCGTTCTGAGCTTCTATTACTGCCGGAACTCCCATTTACTTTTATGTACGTCTTCTTTCCATTTCCTTCTGCTCCACAGCTCTGTTCTGATTCCTTCCATGTTCTGTTCCTGATCTGATCTGATCTGTTCTCCTTATGAACATATTCCCTTCCAGAATGGCACTCCTTGTTGTTCTGTTTCCCCTTTTGGAATCCTTCCCAGTATATAAATGCCTGCTGTACTAGTACTTTTCCCCAGTTAGTTCTATGCAATACAAGTGTAGTTTCTAGCCCAACTGCTAGTGGTAGCAGTCCACTACATGAGACCCTTCTCTTAGTCTCTTTAACTACTCAAGATATCTCTACTCGTCATTTGTTCTGAAACTCTCGCTGATAAAGCTAAGTTCTATGCTTAGTGTAACAGTAGTAATTGTGGCACATTTTGGGTAATCAAAGTGTAGACAAAGTGTAGCAAACAATGTGGTGGCTGGAGTGTAGCAAAAGTGTAAACAAAGTGTAGTAAATAATGATGTGAAAAGTGTAGCAAGGTGTGGCATTTGTGGCACATTTTTAGTAATTGAAGTGTAGAGAAAGTGTAGCCAAAGTACACTCTGAAAATTTGTCTAAGTCCAAAAATGCCAAAAAAGTGATTTAGTGGACACCAAAACTCACCCCTCATGCACACCACAGCAAACCTGACCAAACAAATGGCCAGGCCTATATATATGGGGGGGAGTTGGCTTAGCTACATTATTTGCTACACTTTCTCTGCACTTTAGTTACTAAAAATGTGCCACATTTGCTACACTTTGTTGTTCACAACACTTTGTTTATGCTTTTGCTACACTCTAGCCACCACATTGTTTGCTACACTTTGTCTACACTCTTGCTATGCTTTTGACTACACTTCGACTACACTTTTGGCTACACTTTTCTACACTGTTGCTACATGTTTGGTACACTTTTTGGTACACCTTTGACTACACTTTGGCTACACTTTTAGCTACACTTTTGGTACACTTTTTGGTACACTTTTGACTACACTTTGGCTACACTTTTAACTACACTTGTGGTACACTTTATGGTACACTTTTGACTATACCTTGGCTACACTTTTAACTACACTTTTGCTACACTTTTTGCTACACTTTTGACTACACTTTTGGTACACTTTTAGGTACACTTTTTGGTACATTTTTTACTACACTTTTGGTACACTTGTTGGTACACTTTTGACTACACTGGGACAGTCTGGGACATGCTATCCAAAGTGGGATGATCAGGATTTCAAAACAGGTAAGATTCTGTCAAATATGGATTTAAAGTGTGACATGTGTGACTCAATTCCCTCATTCTCAGGTAAAAGTCTGCAGACATTCTATAGTGTGGAAAATCCTGAGAACCAAGTGCCTTCCCAGAATGTCTCAAGACTACACTTTCAGCCACAGTCTGCATTTAGCACTCTTAGCCACAATCTGCATTTGGGACTTTTAGCCACAGTCCACATTTGGACATGCACATTAGCAATTATAGTATGTAGCTCCACATACAATTGTCCATTAACTACGTTGTGTGCATGCTTATGTAAGCGTGTGATCAGTACTGTAGTCAGTCTTTGCTACACTTTCAGTATGCATTTTTGTACACTTTGGCTACACATTTATGAAACATTTTTACTATGCTGTGTGCACTTTTGTTACACATTTCAGTACACTCTTACTACACTGTTAGTACACTTTGTTCTACACCATTTTAGTGTATGCTTACTACACTTTCAGTACACTTTTTGTCATACTCCTACTACACTTTTTTTGGTTCACTCTTACTATGCTTTTTAGTATGCTTTTTTGTACAGTATTTTGTACAATATTACTACACATTTAGTCATTCTCCTACTACACTTTTTTGTACACTTTCTGATATACTCTTAGTCATATTTTTGCTACACTTTTTTGGTACATTCTTATGTACTGTACTACACTTTTAGTACCATTTCTTGTACACTATTTGATACACTTTTACTACACTTTTTTTGATATGCTTCACTTCACTATTAGTATCATTTGTGTACACTATTTGGTAAACTGTTACTACACTTTGGGTACACTTTTTCAATACACTATTTAATACACTCTTACTACACTTTAAGTATACTTTTTAATACACTCTTACTACACTTTGAGTATATGTACTTTTTTGTAAACTTTCTGGTACACTGTCTGATACATTCTTACTACATTATTTTTGGATGTGCATTGGTGCATTGGGTGGGACGGGTGCATTGGGCAGGACAGATGCATTGGGCGGGACAGGTACATTGAGCGGAACAGGTGCATTGGGTGGGATGGATGCAATAAATGCAACAGATGCAATGGGTGGCTGGATGGGATGGAATATGGATGCAACTGAATGGATCCAATAGATTCAACCACTTGAAAATACAATAACCATTTTTAATAGCTCATTCAGCCCCAAAGTGAGTCTTGATGTTACTACTAGCCATGCAAAAATACTGTCCATTAAACCCTCTTAGGCTGCACCCATCCTAGAAACATCAAAGTTCTCTTTCTTCATGATTCAGACAATTAAAAACATACCAAAGTCACAAATGTAGTTTGGGATGAAGTATTTAGAAACTTGGAAATATGATTTGTACTATACCTTTGTAACCATTTGTATTTTAAATAAACAGTGTGTACATTAAAACTTTACACAACTTAAAAAACATTTCAACTGATCCAAACCAGGTCATGAGAATGCCTAGTCTAAAAAGTTAACAGAGAATGGGGTGTGGGAGTGCACTTACAATGCTCATTTAATGCACTGTTCGGGTCTTTCATTTAGTTCAAGTGTTTTGAGTGTTTTGAGTATTTTGCAGCTGTTACATATTTCAATTCAGCCATGTTTCATACTGTTTTGGGAGCATCAGCACAGCCACCACCCAAACACTGCAATTTCTCACCTTCAACTGCTCACTTTGCATTTACACCATCCATCCATCCATCACTTGCTTGATACTTCATTTGCTTGACTTCCACCTGACTGATCAATTCCTATCAAATGTGAGTGTACAATGCCAAATGGTCATAACATCTGAGCATATCAGATAAGAGATCTCACCCACTGATTAGCAGCCTACTCACTGGCAAAACAAACCAACAGAGAGAGGGGGTGTGACATCTTGGATTAGACAGCTGACCTTTGCTTTACCACAGTGCTAGTGTGAAAACCAGCTGTTTTAGGATGAAGTGCTGTCAAGTCCCTACTATCTGGCTTCACAGATTCAACTCTGTGTGTTTGCTAGTTGCTAAGGCCTATTTTAGGCTGGGACCTCTCATAGTGCTACAGAGTAGAGACCTGATTGTTGGGGCTATTGCCAAGAAGTTAATTCTTCTTAATTGACATCATTTTGTCTTGGACATTGTGCCTTTTTCTCTGTCAATCACCTGCCCTGGTTATCTGTAGTAGCATCTAGCCATCTGCAAGGCAAAGCAATTTGTGTTCATCCTTGACATCCCTTCCACCCTCAAAGCTTTTTTTTATTAGTATGTGAGTATTTTAACATTCTTTGATGTTGATATTATATAAAGTCTTTTCAGGACCTCTTCACCTACCTCTTTCTAGCATGCCCAGAGTGCTGCTTGCTAGGCTGAGTGTGATCAATTTCAGCTTGACTCTCCTCCATCCTGTCACCATCCATGTCCACCCATTCAGACTTCTTCAACTATGCCTGCAGCATTAATTATGAGTTATTTCTCATATCCACCAATATATATAAAGTGAATCAAAAATTTCGGAATCATCCTCCTATGCCTGTCAACCAATATTTTCATCAACACAGGCTTATCATTGAAATCATATAGGCCAAGCCTTCAGAGGAGCACACTGATGTACACATAAGACTTCATCTTCAGCAAACCAATGATGCTAGAAGATACAACCTCCCCACTGTGGATGAGATAGCTGCAATAGTTTCTGGTGATGGCTCACAGAATGTCAGAGTGAATTGTGATACCATCCTTTGCCTTCAAGGTGGTGGCCTACTTTGCATCAGCAACCTTCATCCATTCTACCTTCCCCTTCACTATGTCCTTTTCTTTCCACATGGAGAGGAGGGCTGGCATCTGGACATTCCTGCAACATCACAATTGCCATTTCAATCACTCCAAAAAGATCATCCAGCTCCTTTGGTATGCTTATAGGCTTTATGTGCACCCACCAGAGATAGAACCATCCAATCTCTTCAAGGGTGGTAGACTGTTCCAGCAGTTGGTCTGTAATGCTTGGGCTTCCATTGATTAATGTAATCTCACTTGGGCTGCCAATAATCAGACAAGACTCAGGGCTGATCTCTATCAGAGACTCTAGAATCACTTGGCTCATGAAGGTGGTCAAAACATGGTTCAGGTTGGATGTGTCATTCTTCCCTTCACTCATAAGGATGGTCCTCACCATATGCAGCAACTCCTTCAGGACTCTCTGGCCATCTGTCATGAATACAAAAAGCCTGACCTTTTGCTTACCATGACTGCCATGGAAGCTGGCCAGAGATCACTCAGAATTTGCTTCCAGGTTTGTTTTGTTCTCATTGCATCTGACCACAATCTGACCACCATGCATAACAATAGATCAAAGAGACCAAAGTGTTGTGGATAGGCCTGATCTGGTCACACAAGTTTTCCATGGCAAACAGCAAGCATTGCTAAAGAAGATTCATGATGGCTACTTTGGCCAGGTGGCTGGCTTTGTCTACACCATTGAATACCAAAAGCATGGTCTTCCTCACATGAACCTCTTGGTTTTCTTGGAGAAACCAGACAAGATTCATGTTGTGGAACAAGTGGATGCCATTATTTCTGTCCAGATTCAAGACCCTCTCATCCATCTCCAACTTCATGCTGCTGTCACCAAATCCATGCTCCATGGTCTTTGCACTCCTCAGAGGTGTATTGAAAACAATGTCTGAAAAAAGCACTTTCCAAAACCCTTCTCTCCTCACACTGTTATCAAGGAGGATGGCTATCCTGATTATGCTTACCCTGAAAATGGCAGGACTGTCCAGAAGCATCAGGATGTCTTTGACAACAGACATGTGGTCCCTCATAACAGAGAGCTGTTGGTGCTATTTGACTGTCACATCAATCTAAAAGTCTGTGGCTCCATCAAGGCTATCAAATTTATCCACAAGTACATCTACAAGGGTTCTGATTGTGCCACCATCCATCCAGAAGGTCATGATGAGATTAACTTCTACCTTGATGCCAAATACATCTCCTCCATCCACCAGGTCTGCCACAACATCTTTGAGTTGCCCATGCACATGGAATGGCCAGCCATCTATCATCTTTCTGTCCATCTCCCAGATCACCAATCTGTTATCTCTTGTGCTGAAGCCCAGACTGAGGAGGTCATCAACAATGCCAAGGATACTAAACTGCTTGGATGATTCAAGGCTAACCAGAATCCTGTGCTTATTGCTGCTGGAGCACATGACTGTTTGTACCAGGACTTTCCCAAGAAGTTTGTCTGGAACAAGTGCCATGCTGTATGGAAGGTTCATTAATAATACAAGGCCATTGGACACATGTATTCCATTCCTGCCACTGCTGGAGAGGCATTCTATTTGTGTACTTTGCTCACTGTGGTCAAAGGTGAGGAATTGCTCATGCTATAGAAATGGACCAGAACTGACCACTTCTTCTCATAGGTGCTACCTTCTATAAACACCTTTGTACTGTCAATGGCCAACTCCATGATTCCTTCAAGGAGGCCTGTTGTGCATTTGGTCTCTTATAGGATGATAGAAAGTGGTTGTTGTGTCTTCAGAAGGCTGCTCACTTTAGCATTGGCTATCAGTTGCACCGTCTATTTGTCATCATCTTGATTCATTGTTCTTCTGTGGACTCTGATCACTTGTGGGGGGGCATTCAAGAACAATTTCTGTGATGATTTGAGACATCATCTCATCCACACCCTTCACATCCCTGAGCCTACCCAGGACCAAGTCTATGATTATGACTTGCATCTCATAGCCCAAGATCTTAGGAGACATGGCAAGAGCTTGCAGGACTATCCATTCATGCCTAGACTACAGAGCAACTGGGATCAGCAGCAGGGGAACCAGCTTATTAATGAGCAAAAAGTATATGACAGACAGGAGCAGCAAACATTTGTGAACAGAGGAATTCCTACCTTGAATCCACAACAAAGAGCCATTTACCATACAGTCATGGACAGTGTCATCAACTCCAATGGATCCATGTTCTTTCTTCACAGTGTTGGTGGATGTGGCAAGACATATCTGGCCAAGCTTATTTCTACTGCTGTTCGTGCAAGAGGAGAGATTGTTCTTTGTATTGCATCCACTGGTCTGGCCTCCCTCCTTCTCTCTGGTGGTTGTACAGCCCATTCACACTTCAAAATTCCCATTTCCTGCCATGAACAGAGCACCTGCAACATAAAGAAGGATGATCTCAATCACCAACTCCTTCAGCAGACATTTTTCATCCTTTGGAATGAAGCAGGCTGTCAGCATCATCATGTGGTGGAGTCTGTGGATTGTACTCTACATGATCTTCTTAACAGAAATCAATCCTTTGAAGGCATCACTGTCTTATTTGGTGAAGACTTTAGACAAATTCTTTCTGTTATCCAGCATGGTTCAAGAGAAGAAATTGTACCTGCCACTCTCACCCACTCCAACCTTTAGGCAAACATGTCTATTCACTATGTCCTTTAAAACATGCATCTTGGCCAAGATCCTGAATCTGATCACTGGGCACAGCAACTTCTTCACATTGGAGTGACTGATGGAGATGTAATTTTTCCTGATCACATGCACTGTGGTGATGACATACCATCACTTATCAATGCCATTCACTCTCAGCTCCTTGCCAGGAATCAAAACCCACCCCTTTTTGACCAGTACTTTTTGGATCACACTATTCTTGCTCCCAGGAATGTCCAGGTTCATGAGATCAACTCCACCATTCTTGACTCTGTAGCACCTCAGGAAAAGATGACCTATCTTGGTGCAGACTCTATCACTCATAGAAAATATGACTACATCCAGCCAGAAGTCCTGCATACCATCAGCCCCCCTGGATTTCCCCTTCATTAGCTGAAGCTCAAGAATGGTGCCCCACTCATGTTGTTGCACAACTTGGATCCCATCCAGGGTCTCTACAATGGCATCCAGTTGAGGCTCATCAGGTCCACTAGGTGCATCCTGGAGTGTTGTGTATTGGATGGAAGTGTCAATGACAATGTGGTCTTCATTCCTCATATGGCCCTGGATAGTGGTATGAAAGATTCCCCTGTTTCATGTCATCAGTTGCAATTTCCTGTGCATCTGGTCTATGCAATGCCCATCAACAAGTCTCAAGGTCCAACACTCAAGCATGTTGGACTCAACTTGAGTTCACCTGTTTTTTCTCATGGACAACTCTATGTGGTGCTGTCATTTTGTACCCATTCTAGAAACATCAAAGTTCTCTTTCCTCATGATTCAAACAATTAAGAACACACCATCAGGAGTTTGGTGATGAAAGGACATGACCATATACAACCTTATCTGAGCATGTCAAAAGAGCCAAGTAAAACATTGACATCTTAATGATACACCAAGTGAGATGCAATTAGATGTTTTGGGTGGCATTTCAGGGAAGATCTACTGTGTCATATAAGCTAGCTGGAATCATATTGTCAATGATTGATAATTGATACTCAAGTACTCATGCATGAGGGTCAAGACAATAACTGCTGAGGTAGCAGTCATTCTCTACATGGTTCACACTGGTAGCATCTACCATTACCATCTGTACAGACATCCATTACCTACTAATCACCAATGCAGCCTTTTGGCCACAGAAGCTCGTTGGTATCATTAGAAGGCACATATGGCATAGCTGGGACAGTGTGCAATGGTGGACTTGCAGATTAGTGCCAAACACCTGTTCAAGCATTGTTTAGGTAACTGGAACTCACACAATGATACTCATGCAACATCCTGCCATTAGTGGTACTCAAGCTGGTAGCCGAGCCAACTATTTACCTACTAGTATGCTACTGGTACGGTCAAAAAGTTGCATGCCAACTTGATGAAGTGCACAATTTTGATCTCTGCTTGAATGCTCAGAGGCTTCTGCAGCACAGCATATTTCCAAACATGGAGTGATCTGACAAATCCCACCCTAGCACAGCATACCACCAAAATCTTGCACAGCACATTTCCAAAACAGTTATGTGGCAACTTAAATCTCTGCCTGAGTTTATCGGACATGCCCATGACAACAGCACATTACTGCTCAGCTAAAAAACTTCAAGGTGAACATTTAAGCTCCGCTTGAAAGTATTGGATTACCAAAAAAGGCAAAAACATTGGTCAGATATACAAAGTGCCTTTATCTACATATGTAGCTAGCTCCCTTATCTTCAGCCATCCCCCCAGTCCCCCCACAACATGCCCAGACTCTCAGCATGTCAAGAAGCCTTGAACCTCCTTCAAGCAGCTCTTAGAAGCATCAATACAGCACAAGCCATGGAGCCATGGAGCACAATCATGGCTCAAATTGCTGATTCTAATCTTCTATCATACTCTGAGTCAAATTGCAACTCATCTTATAATTCAACCCTACACCCCCCTCCTATTCTACCTCAGGTTCTGGCCAATCCAATATTCCCTTTTTCCAGTCAGAAGAAGTCATCTGATTCCGGAATGCAATGTTGACAAAAATTGATGAAATATAGCAGGCCCATGTCCTTCATACCCGTATCCCATTCTATCAATAAATGCATCTTCTCAAAGAGTGGAAAATTCATCGCCCTTGGCTTTTTTGTAGAAAGCTTTGAGTCTCTCCTGAAGTCTTTATTCAGCTTGTTGAGATTCAGCACCATCATATATTTTTCACTAGCAGTGATCCTGACTCCATCTCTGATGGCATGCCTCTTCCAGACTCTTGTGCAGCCAACCAGCAATTTTCTTGAATGGAGCTGGACATTATGGAAATGCTGCAACATTGCAAGATATGGCTGAATGGGCAGGGGTGGCTGTTGGTATGATTCACAACTGCTACAAATGTGTTATGCTTTCACTCCTGCATTTGCATGATCAGGCTATTCACTTTGATCCTATTCATTGTGAGGATGATTATGCAGAAAAGCAGAGAGCTAAAGCTTGGGTGGAGGCCAGATCTATTCCAGAATGGAGAGGAGGCTTTCTATGTGTTGATGGTTCAACCTTCAATTTTTTTCAAAAGTGGAGGATGTGCTCCCCCTTGATCTCTTTGGTGACATCTTGGAGGCACTGAAATCACTTCACAAGGCTGGTTTTGTCCATGGTGATATCCATGACACAAATATCATGGTGTCCATCAATAATCAGGATTTCAGGATCATTGACTTTGACTGGGCGGGAATGATTGGGCAGGTGCGATATTCAATGAACGTGAATAGAGGACCAGAGCTCTGGCGACCAGATGGTGCAGTTGACAGGGCTCCCATCACAGCTGAACATGACATGACAATTTTGGATTACATTATTATGCAGTACAAGACAGTACATCACTGAATAGTAAACTGAATTTAGCGCTGCACTCTGTCGGCAGGGACCTTGTTCCAGGTTCAGCGGCAGTAATGTGGTTGCAAATTCACAAAATCTTTGCTCATATCATATTCAAGGACAAGTTGCCAAGTTGTGCTAAACACATTGACATGCTTTGTTTACTGATAATCACCAATCCTAATTTGCCCCCTACAGACTTTTCTCCTCCGTGGAATCTTGCAGTTTTGATCACACTGCAATATTCTGTTCGTCATCAATGGAATGTGGCAATGTCTCGGGAACATTGTCAATTAGCAAACCAACAACTGCTCATCTGTCCAGCCACAGACCATATCCAAGGACGATTACTTATTCTCACCAAATGATTTGCAATGGCCTCTAAAATAGACAGCCAGCAGCGAGGGTGGCCGGCAAAGGAGAACATCTGGAAGGTAGATGGGCCTGTCAGAAACACGGATATGATATCAGACAGTGGGGTGAAAACAAGAAGCAGGAGGGTCTGCAAAATCTAGTGTCACACAAAGAACACGGAGATCAAAAGAGTGACCCACAGATCCACAGATCCACAGGCCATTGAGTATTTTGGGCCAATGTACAGGATGCGCAAGTCTTGTGCGCAAGAATAGCAAGGTGGGATCTGGACAAAGTCAGGAAATGATGGTTCTACCAGTGTAGAATTGTGCAAAAAAAACACACACAGATCAAAGGAGTAGACTTATGCTACAAGCCATCGAACATCTTGGGTCAATGTACAGGATGCACAAATATTGTATGTTGTGAGGGTAGTGTTACAGAAATCCCCTGGATGTCCGAGGCCGAGGAACACAAGTTCGCCTCGTGGGTTTCTTCTGCTTTTCCTGACGACCCCGATTCCGATTTCCTCTGTTTCTTTGATTTGCCTTCTGATTCTTTTGACTCATAGACGGAGTCCCGTTCACCTTCTGATCTTCTATTCCAACCGGGACTCCTGATCCTTTGCGCAGTCCACAGTATGTCTTCCTTTTGTTCTGTTCCGTTCTGTTCCATTTCTCCTCTTGACCCAGTTTCCTTTATGGACGTATCCCCTTCTAGAACGGCGTTCCGCTGTTCCGTTTCCCCTTTAGGACTCCTTATTCAGGGTCCGCTCATACATATATAAACGCCCAGTGTACTTGTACTATTCCCCAGTTAGTTCTACACAATACAAGTGTAGTATCTAGCCCAATCCGCTTGTGAACTTGCGAGTCTACTTGTTGAGACCCCTTCTCATAGTCTCTTTGCCTACCAAGTGCAGTAGACTCGTCAATTCCACTCAGCGCTGCAAGGGTAACATAGGACCTTGGGCAGAAACCTTCTGACTTTCTCTGTCGTTCATCACGTGACTCCTCTGGATAAAGCTAGGTTCTATGCTTAGCGTAACAAAAGAACTAACTGCTTTTCCGTCCCTACCACTTGGTAGAAGGACAAGACCATCCCCACCACCACGTGTAGGATCAACCTTGAACATCTCCTCCGTGGACAAGAAAGAGATGAAGAAGACTCCGAGCATACCTCTCGAACCAGATCTGCTCCTGCTCCACCAGAACTCTCACCAGTTCATAGAGAACCGACTCCACGTCTTTCTCATACGAGTTCAGGCAGGCGTATACCTGGCCCCTCGCATTCGCCAACCCCCTCCTTCACTCCACTAGCTCGTGCTCCGGCTCTTCCTCCTTCCTGCTCTCCTTCTATCCAACACTTCCCTTCGAACTCTCCTCTTTGTGATCCTGCACCTCCGCCATCTCCCCCTTCCAACACTCCATCAGACAACGAATACCATTCTGACGACAACGACATGGCTGATGAACGTCAAGCTATTGGGGCCGCACTCAAGGCCGGACTGCCAGACGACTTCTCTGGCAGGGATGAGGACGCTCAACAATGGGCACTCGCCATGGAGGCATACTTTCAGATGTCTCCACGATTCAGCACCGACAAGATGAAAATCCTCACTCTTTGTAACAAGATGAGTAGGGGACGCGGTGCTATCTTCTCTGAGGGCTGGTTGAAGAAAATGCTGAACCCTGATATATCAGCAAATGAGAAAACCATGGAAAAGTTTTCGGACAACTTTGCCCAGGTTTTCTTCCCCTCAGATTGAACGGGCAAGGCTCGCGCAGCCTTAGGTGACATACGCATAGAAGGACTGCCCTTTATGAAACAACCTTAAAGCTAGTGCTTAGGTTGCCAACGAAACTTGGACTCAGAGGTAAGAGAAGAGACTTGTCAAGTCAAGAGAGTCCTTCTTATAATGCTTTAGGGGTAAGCACCAAGAGAACTAGACTAGCGTTCTCTGGTGCTGGCATCGAGCCTTAAGTACCTACTGGAGGTATGTACATGTTTGGTTCGTAT
>JBBPNN010000287.1:0-31871 GCA_038090935.1 Hortiboletus campestris
GAAACGTGACGGTGCACCGGTGGTGGCGAGGGAGAAGATACGGAAGGTGACGGAATGGACGGAGTCGACCCTCGGGGTGAAGATGCACTCGACACGCTCGCACTGTGATCCCTATTCCGCGCAACACTGGTGAACTCTGCGACCCGAATGTCCAGTCCTGTATGTTCATTGAACCTAAGTTTACTCGGTGAACCCGGTGCGGCACCATCCCCTCCATCCCCACTAGGATGCGAAGACACCGCGATGGCGGAAGCAGGGAGTGGTAGACGGCCACGCACAATCTCGTCTCGTCTCGTATACTCGCGTTCTTTACCCTTTTCAGGGGACACGGGTGATCTCACGAGCCCCAGTCTCTCGCTTGTCATCGTTTTCTGCAGCTGCGCGAGCTTCTTATCCAGGTGTTCCTGCACCTCCGCCTGCCTCTCCATCTCTTCCTCCTTTCTCTCTTCTAGCTCCTCGTCGCTTGATTCACTCTCATCTTCGTCAGAAAAGGGGGAAGTCGTGTGGGGCGGCGCGGAGAGTGGGCCCGTGGAGCGTTTGATGCCGTGCAGTGTGGCAGTGGACGAGGAGGATGTCTTTCCATGCGCCGGGTGTCCCAGCCCTCCGCGAAGCTTGGACGGCGACTTGTGCGTCAGCGAGTTCAAGCGCGCTCTCACGCCCAGCGGCGTAGCCAGCCTTTGGCTCGCAGAGAGCCGCCGCCCGCCAATGGAGGCGACGCCCGCAAGTTTAGCAGGGGGAATCTTGATGGACAGTGGGTGAGCAGATGGGGTGGTAGGTGTCGCTTCTGCCGAGCGAGGCGTAGGGATAGCGGCCGTCGACGGAGCAGCGGGGAAGGGAGTTGTAGCAGACGCAGGGGTCGAGAGGACGCCTCGGATGTCTTGCAACCCGCGAAGGTCCTCCTCGTACCGAGCTTGTGCGCGATAGAGGAGGTAGGGCAAGGGTACTTCTAGATGAGCCGCAAGGCCCTTCCCTGTGTACGTGGGTGCGATGAGAGGGACAGGTGGGGCGTGAAAGGGAGGACGCACAGTCTGTGCCGCCGTTATCGCTCGTCCGACTGAGTGCAATGACTTCCCAGAGGATGTTCGCCTTCTCGGCGTTCCATTCTATCTGAGCGTGGTTACCGCGTTCGGTTTAGTGCATTGTCTGGATGCCGAAGAAGCAGCATACCCACATGGGGAGGATTGAGGTGTGGTTCGTCGGGTCTATTGTATGGAAGCTGGACCACGACGCGTACCCGAGGAGTTGTGGGCATTGGCGCGTTCCTGTCGAGAGGTTGTGAGCGTCGACGCTGCACACGATGACGAGCTAGTCACTGACGTTAGTACAATTTGTAAAGCCGAGCTTACTACCAATTTTGGTACTCCCCTCTCACCGCCATGTCTGGTGACACCTTCCTCGACGTCGAGGACGACGAACAACGGCAAATCCGAATCGGTTCGTTTACTTTCTCCTAGTCTGTCCACATCGCTGACTACCCTCTACCAGGCACTCTTCTCGAGCAACTAAACACCACATCACCCTCGAGCTCAGTGTCCCCCAACCCCCTCCTCAATATTGGACACGAACGCGTACCGGGTCCAATCGAACCTCCCGCTGAACGTACGACCCATCCCACCGCTTCCATCGATCCCCGATGATCTATAGCACCTCCACCCCACAGTGCTAGCGCGCGTACAAGCCTTTCTTCCCGCCATCTCAGCCTCAAACGAGGCGCTCTCTCAGCAGAAACCCGAGGACATCGACATTGAAAATGTCCCAGAGGACGAAGAACAGTACGTCGAGATGGTGGGTCCTATCGCTCTCGCTTTCTCGTCCACTTCCGCTTCTCGCCGAATCGTGGACCGCATCCGGGCTCCCTTGTTCACAAATCCTCTCAGAACCTCGGACTAGGCGTCTTCGAGGCGAAACGTCGCTCCGAGTCAGGATCACGCTCCGAAACAGAGTCGACCTCGTCAGAGTCCGAATCAGATTCCGAATCGTCCAGCTCGAGCTCGAGCTCGGAGGAGGACTCTGATTCTTCTTCCAGTGACGATTCGGATGTAGAGTCGCAGTCGGGATCGTCGGTCGACATGAAGCCCATCGCTTCCCGTCCCATCAAACCTCTCCCAAGACGAGTGTCGGTAACAAACAAAGATTGAGGTTTGAGCTCGCATCCAGCGTCCGACGTGGATGCGGCACACGTTCCATAAACTTTTGTCATCTATGAGCCTTTGTTTCCTGTCGACGCACCTCTTGCCGCCCAACATGGCCGATAGTCACAGGAGTTCTTCGGAGGACAGTAACCAGGATCGCATTTTGGAAATGAAAATACCGTACTTCCGGCACTCAATACGCAGATCGACTATATATATACGATATACCCTGAAAGATCATCCGTACAGTAAACGACAAAGCGAAAATAAAAAGCGAAAAAACGAAAACACGAACGAAGAGTCTGGGCTCGACAATGCCCATCACCGCCCCATCATGCTCATCCCGTTCGTGAACGTTGACCAAAAGTCATTATCGAAAAAAATATCCGAGTTCATAAAGTAGTTGGGATCGCTCATCGGAAAGTTGGGAAACGTGTACTGAGGATCTATCGGGCCGGGGGCGAGGTTCGCCGCCGTGGCGACACCCGCAGCCGAGCTCCCACCTGCATATTCACCCGTACCTATTCCATTCGACACGCTTGCACTCCTACTCGTGGGGCCATATTCTGTAAAGTGTTTCACTATCGGCTTTGGAATCACTTTTGGCCCCGGTTCTGATCTCTCGCTCTTCTTCCGGAAGGAGAGAACACCCGCCTCGATTAGCCGAGCGCACTTGGCGGCGAAGTGGTCAGGTGAACAGGCGATGAGCGACAACCTCTCGATTGTCCTCGCCAATATCGAATCCGAAGACCCTGGCATCTGTTGACCAATGTGCTCCAACACGCTCCATTTCGACAGTATGACAAAAATCGCGGCCATCGTAATCATGCTGAACAAGCTGTCGGGAGCGGTGCTCAGCAATGCGAGCTCGGACCGCGAGATTGTCCCGATCAATATTGCTTCGCTGAGCACCAGGGCATGATGCCCCCAACTTCGTGCGAGGTTGACGCCATTGTGCTCGGCGGCGAGAAACCAAGTTTGGTTATCGGTTTTACCGAGCGCGTGCTTGGCTTGCATGATTGCGTGCACGAGTACGAGGAGTCGACATGACTGGTAGTAGACCTGAAGCATGTAGAAATAGAAGACTTCGTGCTCTGCCAAGACTGGATGTCAGGGTCAGGACTATTCTGAATCATGCATGTAAAGTCAAGGAACTAGGGGGACATCGCGAAAAAATAATAAACTGGAAGCGTACCTGCAAGTGGGGAGATGAGGCGTTCAATAACGTCCATGTGACCAAGGAAATCGAGCACTTCTTTGTAGAAGACGCCAAGCCCGTCGGGGGACCGTAGTCGTATCGACAGTCCCTGTTGGGTAGTGGCGAAAAGTTGGCAGAGAAGAGATAATCTTAAGTCCCGAGTTAAGCCGACGCTAGAGTATGAGGTCGTATCGAGGGCTTCGTATGTTAGACTTCGACAATCTGAGATAGGTTCCCGGCCGGTGCCGGCACAAAGCCTTCAAAACCCCAGTAAATCAGCTTATACTATAGATGAGGATAGCATTGACTTACACCGTCTCGAAGGCATTAAGGGCAAACCACTGAAATTGGATGAAAATCGGTCAATGTAAGTTCGAACACCGATCTGGGTGGACGCACTAGTCGTGCTTTATCGAGTGCTTCGAGGAGTTCTGCGCTTGGCGGCTCGTCCGGCTTTTTCTGGTTACGAAGCGTCTCAGCATATACCATAGCTTCGCTCAGACGGAGATTCATAGCCATGCTGACAGCTGTTGCAGCTATTAGTCTTCCGTCACGGGGTTCATCTGGTGTTGCATCGCCGACGGGCTCCCACAAAGAGAGGATGAGGATGGCATGATCGCGTCGGTGGAGGGGAGTGGGTTGAAGGATTGTTTGAAGACAGCTTCCTCAGCTAAGCGGTAGAGCTGTGGAGTGACGATGGAGCGTGTTGAAGGTTCCAGATGCCGAGAGGCTACACAACATTGGGCAAGGCGAAGCAAGGGGCCATCACTGCGGTTGCCGGGTTGTAAGTTTACCCACGGGCTGTAACGCTCCTCGAATCTGAAATTGATGCATATGATGAAAATCACTGAAAACAGATGGCGGCGGACACACACATGTCAACCAAATATTTGACCTGCTCACGACCCAGTACGTGGAAGAGCGTCTGATCGACCTTGGTCCGAGAGGGGTCTGCGGTGCTTGTTCCATTGCGCGTAAGTGCTTGTATGGCAAGTATAGGAACCATAGTGCTTTCGAAACCGCCAGTAAGCTTCAAGAAACCCCACGGGGAGTGCTTTTCAGGTAGGAGACGTTGCGGGTCCAACAACTCGACTTCTTCCACTTCACGAGGTGGCGCTCTGAACGGAAGCGGTGTATCCGAAAATGCATCCCCCCAACCCTTAGAGTGTTGTTTCATCGTGTCATCCATCGGAACATCCTGTGGCTTCTTAGGGAGCTGGACGGAGGATCTCCGATCGATGGTGGGTTGAGCCAAGCACTCGGACTGTTGACCATGCGCAGAAGACGGCCCAGGAGACTGTCCGGAGCCGTGCTCGAAGGAACAGGAGAGACTGAGCACTTTGCAGCGGTGGCATTGAGCACCAGAATTGTCCCTATCAAGCATCTCACAACGCGTTTTGTGCTTCCGGCATGAAAGACAAGCTTGCGCGGCCTTGGCTCGTTTTGCGGGTGCTGGGCGTGGGGAGTGAGCACGTTTTGAACCAACTATGGGTTCGTCCACGTCTTGTGCGGCCATGGTGAAGGTGAAGGTGAAGGTGAACTTTGTGAACTTGATCTCGACCCCCCGGCAACGCGGGCTACGGCAAGTAATTGTGCCCGCTTCAAAGTCAGCGAGCGGGACCTCTGCCTGCGACGATCTCGAAGCCCCACTGCGAACTTTGTGCGCCCGTGATCGTATAATTACTAACCACCTTGATGTCGGCCACAACAAGCATACCACCTCTTCGTCAGGCCTCTCAACGAATGATGCGTCGTCGAGCACTGTGAATTTTGTCGTGATGAGTCAGGTTGCTGACGCGAACCTGTGCGTTTTTTTCGAGTGGCCCTGCGTTGATGATCCTGTCTGAGTAATCGCTGATGGTGGGCAGACCCACAAACGAACCACGGTGGGAACACCAAGCTGTTCAACATGCCAGTGGCCCTGTGGGGATATCGTAACGCATCACCCCGCTGATAGTTACCATGGGGGTGTGACAGCTCTTGCCAGGAAGTTAAATCAATCAAAGTGAGTCGTTCTTTAGAGGAAGCAAAGGGAACGATAGTCAAGGTATCCAGCGAATAAGAAATGTCCGAAGCTACTCTGAAACGTGGTCCCTTATCAACTTTCTAGAAGCCTGCTCCTGCTGTGGGAACATGCAAATCTAGTAATATTTCTTCGACATCCGGAACTCCCATCCAGGAACCCCTGCGGGTACTCCGTCAGCCATACGCAGCAATGCCACAAGAGGATGGCAACTTCTGATCAGCACCCCTGAGGCACTTACGATTGACGGCCCCTATGACATGCGTACCTGTGCACGCGGTCATCATCGGCTACAGGATGTAGTGCCGACATTCGCCCTTCACGCCGCATGCTCCTCCGAATCGGTCAAACAGCTGAAACGAATACTTAAGTTGGCTGGAGTTATAATGCGAGATCAGGTGTGGTGAATCATAGCCATCTCAATGATGCATAAATGGAAAAATGTGCGTACTACTAAAAAGAAATGTGATGTCGAATGATCCTCACTTTTCGGCATTACCGGGTCCCCTTACTAACTTATTCTTTAAGCCAAGTCATGATCAAGGTGGGAGTTGCAGACTTAACGAAACTTCGTCTGTTCAATCATGTATTCAGGACCTGCCTTCGCGTGATCTTTGCATCAATTTCACCCCATTCGTTACCCCATCAGAAACCCCACAGTTCGCATTCGTAGCAGCATTCTATGGTAAGCCATCCAAGTACAGAATCACCTCCATCTCGAAGGGCTCGGTACGAGGGATTCGATACTCTGCTCACTCTGTGTTGTACTTCTTGTAGCCACGAAAGCTATTCGAACTTTGAGAGGGTCTTATGTCAAACCGTGTTCTCATATCTTTTACACTTAGATATTTCCATCGTTCACCTTGTTGCGCTGGCACTCGTGCACCAGGTTTCCCGATGACGGCCGCGGGTGGCTACCGAGGGGGAACCTGCAAAGGCCTTGATTTGACCGATGGTAGCTCCCTAGGTCCGCCGGACACGCACACATTGTTGTGGATGGAGCACACACTTCGGGAATATGTGGGCCCAACGGGACTGGTATGTTTTGCACCTTGGTTTGAACGATCGTGTTCATACCAAGGTCCATATGTTCGGTAAAGGGTGGGGATTCCATGGAGGTATGTGCTGCTCGTTGTTGGAATGTGCATTTGGGAAATTAACCCCAATTTTGGTCTTGTTCCACTTCACAGCCGTCGTGTTGACCTCCCTGATCATAAGGGACGATGTGATCAATTTCGTAAACAGTGCCAAGTATTCGACATCGGTGCCATACATCGACATTCAGGCACTTGAAGCATACCTCAGCGTCATCTCGAGCCCACGCAGTCAAGAAGTATACTCGATTCCTCCCATTGTACACAGTCGCTAATTCCGAACGTCAATCATGGATGAATTAAGTAACAGCTTCGACAGAGATTAAATCGTTTCTCTCGCTACGCACGCGAGGAGCTATTTATGTCTTTGAGGAACGTCCCTGAGACCACCAGCTTGCGCTGGACAATTCCGAGACCACTGTTGCAGCTTCTGATCATGACTTGTATTCCCAAATCATCCCAGTGTTTACACCTTGGGCAAAAAAACCAGTGGACTACCTGCTACAGAGGGGATACCCGGTGATGCCGATGACTTATCCAGTCGTGGATAAGGAGTGGCCTAGAATCCGCCTCATCATTCACGCATCATGAAACACGGGAGAGGAGATCAATTCTTTCACGCGTGAACTCCTGGCTTGGGCAGAACAACAAGAGAGTGTGTCCTTAGCTATACTATAGGAAGTGCTAGTGGCAGCGCTGGAGCGGGAGCATTGTATGTCCAGACAAGATTGAAGCTTTAGAAGTAGCAGGATGTTGTAGGTATAAAGTAACCTTTTTTTTACATCCTTGTTTGTTGTCCGATAGGCCGTTGGGCCCTTTGCTGGACATTTACATGCATAGCTACTGTACATGTGTCGTACGCTGTAATCAGTGAGTAACCCATGGCAGTGTACCCTCCGTTATCGAATTGACCTTCACCATCCCGACCACTGGCCATCGATCGCCAGTGATCCTTTTTTTTTTGGCAGAATAGTTTACCAGATATTCCTCTCTGAAATGGCTTAAAAACGGTCGTTGTATCTATATGTTTAATGACAGGAAATGCTACGAAGTGGACTCTTCCATTGATTGTAGCCACGTCTGAATCTTATTTTTGTTGTCGGTAATATCTGCAGCATCACTGTCAGGCACCCTTCTTTCGTCCCGGGCATCTCTCGCTGCCCGCATCCACAGGGCCAAGACTACATCATACAGATCCATATCTCCGGAAGTCGGCTGATCCGCTGAGTTGACAGCTTGCGCTTTGTTTGCACTGCGTTTGTCATATCGAGCACGAGATGTTGGCTGCACCTGTGCGGTCGGACCTCCTGATGCACCTCCAGCGTCATCACCCTCCACGTCACCTGGATAATAAGCATCTCTTGAATTCGCCCGGACATATTCAATGAAAGTTTTTGGGCCCCATGCCTGCAGAGCTGCTACAGCGTAAGCGAGATCGACAATGATGGCAGGCGGCCACTGGTTGATGTCTTGTGGTTGCCGTGCATCAGAGTTGTGAGGGCCGATCTGGGACAGCGCACCGCCAGCGCGCTGTTTAATATGATGTAATGTTAAGCGATTTTCCGGACTCCCTGCATTTGGTGGTTGGAGGTAAGGAATATCATCAACGGTCAAAGCAAAATTAGGTGTTTGTTGGAAACTTGAGTTGCACGGAATGGACAGGAACGACAACAGATCACAGACCTTCAAAAAAGCTCTGTGACCTGCATCAAATGAGCGATGGAAGCCAACGAACAGTAGGATCCCATTTCGAGTGTCATTAATGCCGTCCAACGGATCCACCAGACCATACATTTCACGTCGGTGATTGAAGAGGCTTGACATGTACTTGATTGAAGGGCCACAGTTTGCTACGAATTGATGTATATTCCATGAAAACGCACGTTGTCTCCCTTTGAGTGTGGGATAATATGGCATGCCTCGCAATCGAAGGCGACTTCGCCAGTCAACACGCAGGTCCCATCACGCTTGATCAACGCTTGCGTGAAATTCGCCCTCCCAGTCAAGAAATCCGATGTGGATGTGCTCCACGTTTTGTTGTCCATTGCATCGATATCGACGAAGCGAGGTTCGCCTAAAAAGGTCAACAATGTTAGGAAGGATCTTGGTGTATAGGAATCCAGCTTACCGTTTGATATAAAATAGTAAGAACGAGCCTCTATCTGCACTGTGTAGTCAAGTTCTGGGCCGTTCATAGACATGGAGATGTGGCCTTGTCGTCCATAGATGGCGAACCCGAGGAACCTCAGCCACTTCAGAGGTGTGATAGCAAAGGTTGTACATTGAGCAAGCGGGATGGACAACGCGAGTTTGCTGCTATCGCCCAAACACATCCATAGCTTGACTTTGGTCGGGTCGGACATGACTGGTTGCTGGCCATGCTCCTATCCACCGCTGCTGGAGTGGTCGAGGCGATCTAGGTAGTGGAATATTCCGAATGGCTGTGCAGTAAACAGCTTCATAAAAGTGTGCATCCTCGTGCCCCGCCCTTCATGGAGAGCGGACCAGACGACGGTGCTGCAGAACTGGCAGTGGAGATGGAGAGTTTTGTTTCTGATCTGATGATGCAACCCGGTCGAGAGCAGGTGGCCTCGGAAATCGGTGGTGAATACCTTTGGTTTCCTTGCTCCCATGCTCTCTAGGTCGCTCTCTGAATGCATGCACACACTTTTCCCCCCGCAGTGTTACAGTCCATCTACGGTGATAACGCGATCCATCTCTGGCATGGTTCGGGAGTAGGGAGTCCCGAGTATAACTTGGATGGGTGTTGTAAAAGCAACGAGATAGACACGATTCGCTATGTGGTTTCACTCGAGTACGTGAGTCCGATCATTCTTTTTCCCGTTACATTCACCATCATCTAATTCCTCTCTCAATATCCTATCACTGCCGTTTTAATAGTCTTCCATCCCACGAGGACGTATCTATCCGCATCCTCGTTTCTCTGCCTCCTTCATACCCCGCCGAGAGCACACCCCAGCTGCAGCTCCTCTCGCGCTATATCGGTGCCTATGGCGTCGACCCATCTCTCTTTGGGTCGATACTCCGTACTTTTATATCCACGTCTGGTGTCGAGTGGTCCCCCGATACCGTCTGCGTCTTTGACGGACTTCAGAGCGTCCTCGAACGATCCGAAGCATGGTACGAAGACAAGCGCAAAAGGGAAAAGGTAGGGGAGCTCACACGAGAGGACGCTTTGGGGCGTGATTCAGCACCACAAGAATCGATGGAGTCGACGAAACAGGATAGCGAGGGATTAGCGGGGGTGTCGCGATCGACGCCAACCCTCCAGGATGTGGCGCTGCCGGAGGGAATCAAGCTTATTGAAGCTGAGCCGATCGTGGACAGGAAGAGCATCTTTGTAGGACGGGCATGTCAAATATCACATCCATCGCAGGTTCGTCCGCGCTGTTTTTGTTGGCGCCGGATCATGTCGCGTGCTGATAAGAGTGTGCTGGTGTTTTCCATGTCCTAGGTTCCGCTGATATTGAATTACTTGATGTCCGATCGACACATTGCCCGCGCGGCACACCCGATCATCAACGCCTGGCGCTGTCAAGTGGGAAACGTACTCCATCAAGGTGAGTGACCCTATCCCGGCTTGCGACGCGGACGACGTAAGTTAAGTGCGGAACGATATCACATCAAAAGACAACGACGATGACGGCGAGACGGCGGCAGGGGGTCGGCTCGCGCATTTATTGTCAATTCTGGTAAGAGGTCCATATGGATTAGAGTGCTAGATGTGCTGTCTGACGCGAATTGAACGTTTCGTTGCGATGTAGGAGATCAATAACGTGCTTGTTGTCGTTACGAGGTGGTTTGGAGGGATTCATCTCGGGCCTGATCGGTTCAAACACATCAATCATGCGGCACGGAATGCGCTTGATTTGGGTGGCTTTTTGGACCAAGTAGGAAGCAAGAGTGGAGCCAAGGGGCGAAAACGCTGAGCTCTGCTTTGGTAGAACTTGTTTACGGCAGCATGTACTAGACACGAGTTGGGTAGCCGGAATTGACGTCGTGCAGGCCCGGATGGTCAACTGTCGACAGACACGTGCTAACTCTCCCTATATTCCTGACCCCATCGGACGCAAATGGTACCACTCCGACACCTGCCCTCAGGCTCATCGATATCGTTTAGAGTCCTTGCACCAAGGACACTATCAATAGCGACCCACCCGAGGTCGACGTTGTGGTACAGAATGGCAAGCACCGCAAACACCAGCATCGTAGGTCCCAAAGTGGAACCAAGTTGTTCACATGGTCGATAGTTCACTCGTTGCTTCCAGTGGGGACTCAAGGATCCAACGTTGATCAAGACGCAAGGGTACATTGACGGAAAATGGGTCGACGCAACTGGGGGCGAGAGGATCCGCGTGACGAGTGGGTGCTCATCCTTTAGTCTCCACCTTATTTTTGTGAGGGGACTCGAACGGGTGTGTGGATACTCATACGTGGTTCTCGTTTTCTCAATATAGACCCTGCAACCCAGGAGGAGTTGGGTACGATCCCCGAGATGGGCCTCGAGGAGACCAAAGCTGCGATCGCAGCGGCCGGGAAAGCATTCCAGACTTGGGGAAAGACAACAGCCAAGGTCAGTTATCTCCAAAGGAAAAGGGAATACGTTGACCGAGCCACTGGATGTAGTACCGACACGACATTCTCATGAAGTTCTTTGGGTTGATGCAAGAACATCACGACGACTTGGCTCGCATTATGGTGCGTCATGTCGCATGGTTGGGTGTGATTGACGTTGATATGGTGTAGACGTTGGAGAACGGAAAGCCTTTGAGGGATGCCAAGGTGCGCCAATCTCTTTGCAGTCTCGTGTATGTGTCTCAATACGGTCCTTTAGGGCGAGAACGTGTACAGTGCATCTTTCCTGGAGGTGAGTAGCATATATGCAGGGTATGTCCGAGCTGACTGGGTCTCGCAGTGGTTCGGTGAGCACCTCTGTTCGCTCCGCGGGGCAAGACACAAAATGTAAATTGGTATTGTACAGCTGAGGAGGCCGTTCGCACGTATGGTGGTATGCACTTTTGGAGCTGGATAGCTCAAATGTATACGTGACCTATCTTGCAGAACAGGTCCCGTCGCCAGTTTCCAATATACGGAACGTCGTGATCAAGCAACCTATTGGTGAGTGCAAGTCGTGTTCGTCCTACTCCGTGGCTGACCAGTTGTTTGATAGGTGTCGTGTAGGTTCTGTCCCGCCGTATAATGTTGGACATGCTTTACTGTTATGGCAGGTCGATCCTCACACCGTGGAACTTCCCGTCTGCGATGATCACCCGAAAGCTTGGGGCAGCACTCGCCGCAGGCTGTACGGCGGTCATCAAGCCGGCACCTGAGACGCCTTTCTCTGCGCTCGCGTTGGCCGAGGCAAGTATTTCTGCTTTGAAGTTTTACACGACCATCAAATGGCCGTTTTTCTTAGCTCTCTCGACGTGCGGGTATACCCGATGGCGTCATTAACATGGTCACGACCCACAAGAACGTCCAAGAAGTCGGTCGCGAGATGTGTGAAAGCAAGGTCGTCCGAAAGTTCTCGTTCACGGGCTCGACGGCCGTTGCCAAGTTATTGTATAGCATGTCCGCTTCAACATTGAAAAAGTGCGCCTTTGGTCTTATTTCTTCTGTTCGTGGACTTGCACTCATTAGTGAAAAGAATGTCGATAGAAGCTGGGGGAAACGCACCCTTTATCGTCTTTGACGACGCCGACATTGAAAAGGCTGTTGAAGGTATTATACCAACCTCTCGTGGAGCCCGAGTCTTGCCCATTCATGTTGCCTCACCCAGGCGCTATCATATGCAAATTCCGTGCATCGGGACAAACCTGCGTCTGTGCTAACCGTATTTACGTTCAATCGTCCGTCTATGCCGACTTCGCTTCTCGACTCGCCGAAAAAGTGGCTGCGTTGAAAGTCGGGAACGGACTCGACGAAACGACGTACGTCTTTCGCTCGCGCCGACGCTAGACTGATATATATATATGACGGACACGTTCACAGGACACACGGCCCGCTCATCCACGACCGCGCTGTCTCCAAAGTCATCCGACACGTCGATGACGCCGTCGCCCTTGGCGCTAACATCCTCGTCGGCGGACACTCTCCCGACACCACCCAAGCCAAACGTGTCGGCTCGTTCTACCCCCCTACCGTCCTCTCCGACGTCTCCCCTGCCGCCCTGCTCACGCAAGAAGAAACGTTCGGTCCCGTCGCCGCCCTTATCAAGTTCGACACCGAAGAGCAGGTCATTGCGATGGCCAACGACGTCGATGTCGGGTTGGCGGGGTACTTTTTCAGTCGGGACGTGGGACGGGTGTGGCGCGTCGCGGAGGCGCTCGAGGTGGGGATGGTGGGGGCTAACACGGGGATGATCAGCAACGCGACTATACCGTTTGGAGGGGTGAAGCAGAGTGGGATCGGTGAGTTCCTTGCTTCTCGGGGGGTTTTTTTTCTCGGACGTTCATGATTCGGTGTCCCACAGGACGAGAGGGGGGACATGGGATCGAAGAGTATTTGAACCAAAAGTTGATCGCGTTCGGTGGGCTTTGATTCAAAGTTGTATCACCATCACACTCCATCTTTGTACTTTTCTGGCATTGTTTTTCTTTTTTGTTCTCAAACAGCGAAAGCGACAGAACGAGAAACGCGTGGTAGAACACGACTACAACATGGCTGCCAGTCTTCCCTCCTCCACGACGGGGTTCACGAGCGTCCCGATCCCATGCCCGATCCAAACTCGACAATCATCGCCATTTTTGAGGACGATGGGGGGCTTGCGTGTGAACCCGACACCGGCAGGGGTTCCAGTAAGGATGACCGAGCCGGGTTCGAGGGTGGTACCCTGGGAGAGGAAGGCGATGGTTTGGCGGACGTTGAAAATCTGGTCTCTGTTCGGAAAAGGGGAGATGAGCATGCGCGCGGGCGAGAGGAAGATGGACGTAGAATTGCGAGACGTACTTGGTATTACCGTTCTGCAGTGTCTTGCCGTTGAGCGTACACGTCAGGGGGAGTACCTGTGGATCAGGGATGGCGTTGTTGGAGACGAGGCAGGGTCCGAGGGGGGTGGTGTTGTCTGAGAGGGGGGGGAGTACGTGTGAGCGTGCACATGCACCAACAAGCGAAAAACGACTAACCAAATCCTTTGGAAAAACACCACTGCGACGTCGTCAGCTGGTGCTTGCGGAAAGAAACCTAGATCCCCAGGGCAAGGTGTTCAGCAAAGCATATTCCCGAGAGCTAAACCTGATCGCAGGTCGCAGACACGCACGTCGTTGGCGCCGGTGTACCCAAGAACGTAATCGAGCGCCTCTGCCTCGGACACGTTCTTGGCCGTCTTCCCAATGACGATGATCAGCTCAACTTCATAGTCCGGGAGATGCTCCTCGACTGGCTGGGCAACCTTGGGGACACAGATCGGTGCATTGGGTCCGATCATGGACGAGAGGGGTTTGTAGAACAGGATCGGTGCGCTAGAGGAAAAGGTTAAACCCGGCGATATAAGCACCAGACTTTCCACAGTCATGAACCGACAGAAAAAGTCACTCACACAGGCTTTGCCATCATGGTCTCGGCCTAAACACGACTCGCACGTCAACGAAAAGAGGGGGGGTGCGAGAAAGGACACACGGCATGATCAGAGTAGTTGAGACCCAGACACCGAACGACCTTGAGTTCCTCACGCGAGAGGGGGGAAAGGAGTTCTTTGACAGTCAGGATTGTGTTGGTGACCTGCGCAGCGGAGTCGAGCGTCGAGCCGATGATTTCGTGGGCTCTGATAGTCTGCCTGTTCCATGCGGCGAGACCGACTGCGGGGGTATGAGTGAGGACGGGCCGGGCCTGGCCGGAAGTGAAAGTGACTTGCCGTCGAGTTTCGGGTCAACAGGCTGGCCGATGTGTACCTGGGATGTCTCTGTGGCGATAAAGCGAATGAGACGCGTCCACTGCTGCAGTTTTTTTATGAGTACAGACTTTGTGGTCCGTTCAAAGGGCACACGTACGGTTCGGATGGGTGCCATGGTGGTGGTGGTGGCAGTCAGAATTGCGCGCTGGGAAGGACATTAATTATGCGCTCGCATTCTCGCATTCCCCACGCATTCCCCACGCTGCCACGGCGGCAAAAGTTCAAGGTAGTGTGGTGATCGACCGTAAGAAATCATGTGGTAGCCGCGGGCATGAATGCGAACTTCAACTTGCAATCTTACTCGGGTCAGGTATGTAAACTGCGAGCAACGACTCCTCCCGGGTGTGCTGTGATACAGCGCTGTGGAGGTGAATGACGCGTAATTACGTTAGAAGTCCGACGTTCAAACGTTGGCTCGTCTCGCACCGCTTTCAGGCGGTCGAGAAGAGATACAAAGCCCCAGGAAGACCGTTTGCGCATGGCGATGCTGCATTGGCGTCGAACACATACTACGGATCCGGTAACAAGGGTCTTCTGAACTGCGACACTACTGGCATGATGAGCCTCGGCCACTAGACGGGTCTCAAGGCCAAAGGCCCAAGCAGAACCAGGCTCCGCACACCATCACCCCCATGAGGCGTCGGATTTCTGAATGGCGTCGCTGCTTCGATGTCTCCGTGTCTGATCACTTTTCAGCCTTTCCCGCCGGCCGCGGCGAGTTTTAACCCTCATTTTATTGTTCGTGACTCATGAAGACGGGGTCGACAACGCAACAGAGCCGTGAACAGGGCTTCCTACTACATGCTACTGTCACCTCTTGCGCGCGTTGGCAATAAACGTTGGACAACATCGTGACCAGGTGTCAACGTTTTAACGTTCACTGGACACGTCATATACATCAATTCATGGTTGTGCAACACATTCAAGAGCCATACCAGTCCACAACCTTCACTGCACTTGAGCCGGGCCATCTCCCACTTTCTTTCTTTCTCCGAGTCTTTTGGAGCCCCCTAATCTCCCCAGCGATGTAGAGTTCCTGCGAATATCAAGAGGTGACTATAGTCGTGCTTGATGTTACCTGTTGCTTGTAGTTGTGTGCTAGTAAGCCGTGTCGTTTCTGTGATTGCAATTGAATTTGACCTATGGCGTGCATGTAGGAAGAATGTGTCATCTAATACCGGTCCGATATCAGCCAGCATCATCGTCCTTCAACGACATCCAACTCGAATCACTGGGAGGTATGGACAGCCGGACGTTCGCGCTTCGTTATGCATGTGACAATTGCTTTCTGTGGGAGTTACAAGTACCACGTTGCACGTGTTGTCTCCCTTGGGGAGATGCTATCCTACGTAAGCCGAGTTTCGAGGCGACTCAGGATGAAGTCTGCGCGAGAGCTAAGCAAGGTGGCGCGTCTCTTTTCTTTCTGCCACCTCCAGCGCTCGCGCAGCACGTCGCTCGTCACCGTTTCTCGTCGGCACCCACCCACCACTCCCTCTCTCAGTCACAAACAGTGAGCTGTTTGTTTGCTCGACGCCTGTCGCCTGTACATCTGTGAGTCTACGGTCGACCCGACTGCGAGGGCCCAGCCCGCCCTCACAGCTCACCTAGACCCATTCACAGGTCAGGGCCGGCTTCGCGCCGGAAAACCTGACGGTTTTCACCCAAGCACACAAGATCGCATCAGACTCATCTCAGGCATACGCAGCTCGTCACGCAGTACTTAGTCGTTCGCGCATGTACCTAAATGATTCACTCCATTCTTTTCTTCCCGCTTCCTCACAGCGCAAGCGATATCACTCAGATCGATGACCTTGATGTCTTAGCGGACAAGCAGTGATGGCCGCCCGCCAACGGAACGCCCACTATAGTACCTCAGGCTTTCGAGTTTTTCGAGATAAGTACTACTAATGCTACTAGTCTCTCGTACCAGCATCTAATCACGTTGTTTTATACCCTCACGGTGTATCACTGAATTGGTGTCAATGTTGTTTCATCGAATCCCTTCGCGGATGGTGAATACAGAAATCCGCACCGGCTGGTTCCGGTGTTGTACCACATGGGAACGACGAGTGCCCGAAAGGCATGCATCGCTGGCAGTGGTGCTCCTCCCCAGAAGCCAGTGGAACCTCCACGTGCCAGTGCACACATGATTGGTCCAGGAACCGGCATGTGCTTCTCACAGTGCCGTAGCACCGCCATGCACTGGCAGGTAGTACTAGCGCCCAGGGGCCAGTGACGCACGAAGAGAAACCCCGCTAAAGGCTGTTCAGCACATCGAAAGGCAGCGCGTTTTTCTTCCAGAAACTCGTTGGCCTGTATGAAACAACATCTGAGCGTCACGGGTGTCTGCATTGCCCCACAGCAAGTGTATAAGAGCTTGTCGGGTTGATGAGGGCAGCTCGTCATTCGTTTCGTTTCTTCAAGCTAGTCTTCCATCCCTCGATCCACAGGCCTTTCTCTCGTCGACCAGACCCATACGACATGTTCGTCCCTCAGCCTGACGTCCTTGATCTACCCAACAGCCACTCCATCATCATACCTCCACTCCTCCTCGACAAGTCCCCCCGTTTTTCGCTCGATATCATGTCAGGTGTAGCAGCTTTGTTGGGCGGAGATGATGCCGTATCCGCTATGGTTGCAGTTCACGTCTATGGGAACAGGCGTTGGCTGGGCTGGTACAACTCTCCTGGGTCCTTCCAGATTGCCAAACGACTGAGTTCGTTCGCGAAATCCGCGTCCTGCAGTTTAATATCTGGTGGCAACTCCCATCCAAAGTCACTCTCCAAGAGCGTTCATGTGGACCCCACGACATTCTTTGAATTGAATAGTTGCAAGGGACCCAAGTTCCGTGCTGCCCACTCGGGAACTGTCATCGAGGATACGGGCTACTTGGCCACACTCTTCATGAAGGAATGTTCCGCTTGGGATTCGGAGGGGAAAGTGGTACCGGGTAGGAGGACGCAACCGGTCGGGATTACCATCGCCGATCTCGGTCAGGCCCCTGCCTCCGAGATGCACCCCGCACGCAGCAATAGCTTCGCCCTACTCTTCGCCAGCGTCCCGATCGCTGTCAGCATTGGCACGTGTGCGCTCAGCGCTGTTTGCGAGGACTGGTATGCATCCTCGTTGATCCTCGTCGGCATCGTCACAAATGGTGTATCCTGCCTCGTCCTCGGCTTAGCAAATCTTGTGTTCACCCATCCAGAGCCTGCCAAAGGGTCGCCTGCTGGTGATGGAATCCTGAGCTCAGACAAGGACATCGTCCTATTGAGAGGAACAGAAGGTGCCATAAACTCTATTACGCGCGGCAGGTTCTCCCTTCGTTTCCCGAGCGAGGGCCACTATAACCTCATTCGATGGTGTTCCATCCTGTTCTTCATCCAATGTATCACCCAGCTCCTCCTCATCCCACAAGCATCTTTGTTTGGTCAAATGATGTTTCTGACCTCGCTGGGCGTTTCCGCGCTGTACAACGCCTGGCTTTCCTCGTCGGACGTAGAGAAGATCCATCGAAAGCTCTTGTTCGAGGGGGTACTGGATAACCCATCATTGAGCAAGTACACGTTGGGAACCCGCACCAGCGCAGTGGTGTTCATGCTTCTTGTCTTGAAGCTCCAAGATCCAACGAAGCTTCTCAATGAACTCCTTCCGAATGATACCAAGGTGTGGAGGGAGTGGAAGGCGACTATTTTGGAGCAGCTGCGTCATGCCAGTGACCAAACGTTCCTATCCGAAGGCAAACTCGTGGATTTGGCCGGATTTACGCAACAGGAGCAGGATCTGTTGGAGCTACTGTACGGCGACGCACGTGCGGCGTACGATGGTTACAAGGACTATCTGGGGGCAGATTCGCTGTGATTTTCGATGATTTATTTCTCCGGATCGTTTCTTTTTGAATAACCACTCGTGTAGCCATTAGTTTAGATTTATTCTCAGGTATACCCAACCGGACGGACGATCTTTTCGCATATTTATACCCATTAGTGTCATTTTCCATATTGCACCCTTACTACCTGCAGCGTTGTTTGTGAAACATAAGAGTATCTTTGAGAACCTACACGATCGCGAAGATCCTCGTAAACTCTTGTGTGCAATGGCCCTAAGTTAGTTGGCATGATAAAAATACTAGATTGGATATATCATGCATCATTGTTTGCTTCGATTGTATGGGTCGTCGCAGGCACGACACGCTCGTTCAGTCCTGACAAAGATGGTAGGTACAATATACCACTAGGGTCGGCATTTCCGACAGGGACCTTGCTGGACAAGAAGACCGGAAAATGGCCCGGAGGAGACGAGGCGAGTACGGTGAGAAACAAATCGGTTGCATGCCTGCAAACCTCCGCCTCAAAGCAGGCACTCCGGCCGGAGTTTTATTTGTCCCTGTTGACGTTTGGTAGCGCACCAGTGACCATATGACCTTGCTTCCAGCAAGGTAATTTGACCACGTTCGGAATTTCGGGCAAGTACACGTTGACTCATCAAGACTTGGATGTGACACATGACCAACCCTTTCTTAGGGACCTCTGCTATTCAATCGGCAAATTCGTGGGCTGAGGCTCAGCTTCTCAGTCATCCCACGGTGACTGCCCTAGTTCAGTAGAGGTGGGTAAACAAGGAAATGATCACGGGATCTGGGAATCGTTTGCCACGGAACAGTCTCTCAGAATAGTACTTTCTGCGAGCCTGAGTCGAGCCAGGCTGGTGTTTCGAAACAATCGCATGTCCATAAGGAAAGTCAATGCCCTCACATCGCTATCAAACGGACTCCCGCAGGGACTCGGATGGGCACATTGGGCAAGGTAGTTATGTTCTACTAGACAGTAACGACACGATCGTCTCTCAGGTTGTACAGCAAGACAACATTCCCTGGTACAGCAAACCAAACCTTCGACTCTTATATTTCTTAATGTTTCCCACCTGTCTCGGAGTGGAGATGACGAGTGGGCAAGTGTTTGCATTATGATGTATGTTCGGTGGTGAAATGCTGATGCGATGTAAGTTTTAACTCGTCCATGGTAATTGGTCTGCAAGCTGTGTCCTCGTGGCTCGAATGTGAGGTGGTCACCTAGTTGATGTCAGAAAGTATTGACTCGAATGACAGACTATGATCATCCACGTTCCGCCTTATTGGGTCTCATGGTTGCCATGTATTCTCTGGGTGCTGTTGCTGCTGTCCCCTTTGTCCCCTCTGTTGTCGATAAGATTGGAAGGCGATACCCGATATTGCTCGGAGGTGTAATCTCGGTAGCTGCAGGGATTCTTCAAGGATCTGCATTGAATTGTAAGTGATTGATATGTTCGGAACTCAAGGACACATCTTGAACCCAATAGTGGCGATGTTTATCGTTGCTCGTTTTATCCTCGGATTTGCCAATAGCTTCTGTGTTGCAGCTGGCTCTTCCTTGATTGGAGGTACGGAAAAGTGAATTTGACTTGTGTATTAGTTATTGAAGTATAGATGTGAAGAACTCTCACATCCCAAAGAGCGAGCGGTCATGGGCTGCCTTTTTGGTACCCTTTACGACCTTGGTAAATTGTACCGGTCTATAGGGGAATTTTAATCTGATTCCTCCTAGGTGCTGTAGTTGCTGCTGGGGTGACCCTTGGGACGTTTTCCATAACCAGTAATTGGGGGTGGAGAATACCTTCGTTCTTTCAAGTAGTCCTTAGTCTCCTTCAGGTCTCCTTCATATGGTTGCTCCCAGAGTCTCCTCGTTGGCTCGTGTCAAAAGGAAGAGGTTATGAAGCGTATGCCATTCTTGTCAAGTATCATGCGGAAGGTGATGAAAACTCGGAATTTGTCAAGGCGGAGTATACTCAGATTGAGGAGACGCTGGAAGCAGAACTGAAGATTACCCACATGAACCGGAATGTCATATTTTCAACGCCGGGAATGCGAAAGAGGGCTACCATCGCATCCTTCCTTGGTCTGGCTGTTGTTTGGAGTGGACTTGGACTGATTTCGTAGGCCCTGCCATTGATTGTTGTCTGCTGCGCTGTCCGCTTATCACGCCCACAGACACTTCCTTTCCTCGATCTTAGACAGCATTGGTATTCACGATAACCGGACGAAAAACATCATCAACCTTACCAGAGGTTCTTGGAGCCTTGTTAGCAGTACATTCTGTGCGTTCGCAGCGCCTCGGTACCCTCGACGGACGATATTTTTAGTAAGTAATGTGTTCCATGGACTACTTACGATGCTGTTCTTCTAACCCTTCTGCAGGCGAGTGCTATCTCTCTCTTTGTTGTATTTACAGCTTGGACTATAGCCAGTGCAGAGTATTCATCCACACACAACAAGGTCTTTGCTCAGGTAGCCCTCGCGTGAGTATTCAATTCACTGGAAACACTTTTGTTTTCCATTCCGAACACACGTCTATAGTCTCATTTTCTTGTGTATTCCGGCTTACAACCTAGCGTTCGCCGGCATGGTTTTAAGTAAGCATTGCGCCATTCGTGTCACCCTGTATCACTCTTTGACTCAAAGGACTGGGATGTAAATAGCTTACTTGATCGAGCTTTTCCCCTTCCATGTCCGAGCCACGGGTATCACCATCTACCAGTGGTGGTTCCGCTGTGGGGCATTTATCGCTTACATCATGAATCCTATTGGGATCGACGCCGCAGGTGCGTCCATTTGCCCCATTCATTTGCATTGAAGCTCTGATAAAGCCGGTGGGGCACGGATAGGCTGGCGATGGTACACCGTGTAAGCTTTCCCTTTGGGACACGAGCAAACAGGTGCTGAAATATGTTAGGTATTGTGTGTGGAATGCGTTCCAGGTCGTATTCATCTACTTTGTGCTTCCTGAGACATCGGGGCGCACGCTCGAGGAGCTGGCATTCCGTAAGTGTGCTAATGCTCTCTGAGGGACATGTTTACGGTCTTCTTATGGATTCTTGAACAGTGTTTGAGGGCGATCAGGAAGTATTCAGGGATGGTGGGGTCGAGACGCTGCGTGAATGTGGGGAATCTGAGACCTACGGTACCATGGAGAATAGTCCTAGAAGAACTTTTCGCGGCGAGTAGGGATGACCGCAGTTTTTCTGTTGGTTCTGAAAGTTGAGCAATGCGACAGCAGCATCCTCCAATCTGACTTGGGTCCAAACCCTCCGCTGTGTGTCTCCCAAGCTGTTGAAGACTCGAAAGACGAAAGGAGCATATGTCACAGGCGAGTCTGTATTTCTCGGGCACGATGACGCGTCCATCGACGGGACTGCACCAACGGTTATAGTCCAGTTTGCTAAGCATTGCCTGGAAGACGGTGCGGCAGATCAGTTGCAATGCGAACGGATCACTGTTGAGGGTATGACCAAAGGAACAGGTGATCTCCTTGAGCCAGAACGCGGCCGTCGCTCGCACGTTGGTGGGGACTCGGTGTGTGATCGTCCCGCGGGTTGTGTTGATGAACTCGGGGTTGTCGGGCGCGAAGGTGACAGACAAAAAAGTCGTCCCAAGATGTGCTCACCCATAGATCGTATCGATCGGAATTAGAAACAAAAAAGAGAAAATTGGACTATTATATACGTTGAACGCCAAGGGTGCCTGGTCCAGTAGTACCGTCCCGGAGACTCTGCAGACCGTGAGATCAAGTAGGGTAGAGCAATCCGACAAGAGTCACAAGATTAGTGACACCGCTCCCGTGCCCGCAAACACCGCAACCGGCGCGAGTAAGGAAAGTGTAACCCGTGCCAATGAAAACTCACGCTGTCCAAGTACCCCGTGTTCTTGACATACAAACTTGAAAGTGGTCAACCTCCCAGCATTTTAGTATGCGCGAGTCCTTTATGTGGTTGCGTTAGGGTCAGTTACTGATTTCCTATCTGGAGTCTGTCAAAGCGATCCCTCTTGAGCATGGGTTCTCGACATGCCCTAACAAGTAGTGATAGAGGTCAGCGCTAGCCGTGTAAGCTGACATTCCACGTACGCGGGACCCGGGCTACTCGAGAGTCGCCGACTAAACCGTTTTATAACCTAGTCACGTGGAGACAGGTCTAGGTGTAACGCGGTCCTATTTTTGGGTCTGTCTGTCTTTGAATCATTCTCCATGTCCATGAAAGACACCATCCAGGATGCCCTCGACGACGTGCGCATCTAAATTGTCCTCCTGCAGTCATGCTGAGATGCACCTCATCAGATCAGCTCTCCAAGCGCGTCGTCCAACCGTCGATCACGGGCGCTCGCTGTATTGGAGCAGCAACTCGCACTGGCATGCGCACCTGACGTCGAAGACGATACGATGGGTTACTTTCTCGAACTTCAGGACACGTTTGAATGCAATGGTAAGAGACGCACACCCGTGGTCAACGGACCTCGTTGAACGCGGTCGCTCAGTCCCCTCAAGGACATTTTCTTGGGTACAGATGGCAGCATCGCGCGTAGAGGCGTTGGTTGGCAAGACGTCGAGTGACAGTACGTCAGTTCAACACGGCGATTTGTCCCCGATATAGACCGAGTGATGTAGGTGAACAGGACACGGAACTTAACGTGATTTGCTCCCAGTTGTACCAATTGCTGTCGGTAATACAGGGGATCGCACTGCATCACAGGGCCAGTAAAGTATACCTTGGTCGGCGATATCCTTTGGAGGTATGACACACGATCGATGTTTGTCCTTGTGCTGAGTCGCGTTGTAGATTTTAGTAGCGCTCTTGACGATCTCGCGGCATACATCCGTGATCACACCGTCATCCGTTGGTAACCCGATCGCGGGCATGCCACCAGACAAGACGTCCTCGATTGCCCACCTTTCCTCCGCTATCCTGGACACCTTGCTTTGCATACTTGTTGACTCGTCGGCTGCACTGCGCACGTTTGAACACGTCAATGGAGTGCAGGCCGTCGTCAAGTTATTAAAGAGAGCAGGAACGCCACGAGAAGTGAGGTACGTGATCGGAATTAATAGAGAAGCTCGATGTTCACGCCGATCCCAGAATGAAATGCCTTGAATTCCTGTACTTTTATTTGATGGATGAGACAACGCAGGATGTGTCCTCGGTAGGATCACAATCGACCTCAAGCACGCTGGTGATGACTCCAGTGCACACGTCGACACGGAAGATATTTTCGCGGCCAGCGTCGGGTACATCAAACTTATCATTTGGTTCGTCTAGTTCATCGTCATCAAAATCTGCCTTTTCTGTGGCGACGACCTCGAGCCAGAGTAGTGTGCAGAGTATCCGAACGCCATCACCCATGAAAAAGTCGTACTCGAGCCCTGTGATCGTGTCAGACCCCCGCACACCGCCGAATTCGCCACCTCCAGTCCGCGAATCCAGCAGAAAGACGCCCAGGGCGATCTCGACGCGCCCGATGATGATGCTTCGGAAAGATGTCGATTACGAGCCGCAGAGTCCGAAGAAGGCGCACGGATCGCGGGTGTACGTCTCCGAGGACTTTTCGACACCACACCGGCGTGAGAGGGAGGAGGGGGAGAGCAGCCACGAGCGGGTGCGGACGACGGAAGAAAAGAAGGAGATTTTGGGCACGCTGCTGGGGAATGTGGACGCGCTGGTGGAGGGTGTACGCAAGGCGGGCATCTGGGGACTCACGTAGTCGGGTCAGAAAGGGGCACCGGGAGGGGTGCAAGAACTTGCCGATAGCATCGCTTAGTCATTCGGGTAATTCTCACTCAGCCATAGCACAGCACTCCATTCCACCCATTATGAAACTAGCCAGGTTTGCTACTCCCCTCCGTCCTTCTTCTCCCTCATGAAGTCTTTCAGGTCTGCCTCTGTTGCAACCGCCTTTGTCGGCGCAGTCTCCAACATCGCCCTCGCCGCCTACCTCTGCGGCGTGTGGCGATCCCTCGCATGGGAGCCTGGAAGCGAATGGGAGGGCTCCCACTTCTCCCTCTCGAGAGACGGCGCGAGCCTCGTCTGCGGCCTCTTCTCTGGCTATTTTGCAGCTGCCTCTGCCATATGCGTATTTGGCCTCACGGGTATCATCAGGGTACCTCTCTTTCCTTTCTACACTGGCCCTTCTGACACCCTCCCTAGGGCATACCCTCGTTCGTTCGCATCTACCGCAGCTATGTCATCGGCGACTTTGCCTTTTGCACTCTCTTTGCCGTCCTGGCATCTTCTGCAGCCGTAGACCCCGCTGCACGTGCTCAAGTCTGCGAACAAGTATCAAGACAACCTGACCTCCTCAGGGATGTCATCGACCTCGGCCTCACCCTCGAGAACTGCGAGCAGTGGTTCGAACGTGGGCTCATGGCGTTCATGGCTGTGTTCCTCCTTCGCACTGTCGTCCGCGTGTGTACCTTTCTACATCCGCCATGATCTTCGCTCATCACGATCGCGTTTAGATACATTTCATCTTTGCCCTCTCGCGTTTCTACGCACATCTCGCCTCGGGTCATCGCTGCGACCTATCGTGTGCGCCTGACGACAACAACTTTGCACCGCTCGAGCGCATATATCTCCTTCCACATCCACCTATTGACCAGAACGAGAAGCGTGCATCCGCCGCCAAGTCATCCATGCAGTCGCCTATCTACGCACCCGTGCCATTGGCACAGGTCTCTCCACAGATGGCCCACCAACTCCGCGCGACGGCGACGGAAGCTTGGATAAGCCGTGTTCCGTTTCCGTGCCACGCACTGGCCCATATGCCGTCTTACAACGCCGGAGATGAACATCCCCAATACGACATATGGTCTCCACCCTCCGTCGGACCTATCCACCTCAAAAACGAACGTCCTTGACCACCCTCATTTTGTCACGTTTCCGTCGGGATTCTGTTCGGGTTATTGTTTGACGGTTCTCCTTATAGGACAAGGGTATGGAAGGTGTTTTGGTAAATACTTATTTTGTTCACGACCTTGTAACCGTTGGTGTTTTTAGTCGTCGCGGCCACACACACGCTCTCATTCCATGTACGATAATCACGATCTTCCCGCATCTTTCATCCTTTTTGTATTTTCAACTTGGTCTGATACATATAACTTGCTACCGGCAACTGGATTCCGGTGCTATTGTTCCTGATGAAGATGAGCGAAAGAAATTGTACAATCGAACAGCAATCGAGAACAAAGACCAAACGAGACATAATACATGAAATCGGTTTGCCCTGAGCCCGAGCGACCTTGTCCCCTGACTGTCGGTCACTGAGTCACACAGATATGCTCGTAAGATAAGCTCCACATTGCTAAATATGTACCACCCGGGCTCCGGAGTGTCCCGGCACTCAAGTTTGTCACTCAGTTTGTCGTACGAGTATGTTTTTTGGTCATCAGAAGCCGTCGGATCGATGGGCATAGTGTCTGACACAAAGGGGCTGAGGCGCTCGAGTTGGTCGAGTGTCACGCTTTATGTAAAATTCAAATGGCGTGACTTGGCCTGACAGTCGACGCATTCTAGGACAATTCTCCGCAAAGTCTAGGCACGGCTAGGCAGACCTGCTGCGGCCGCCGGATGGGTGGGCGTCGGGCGGGCGCAAATGTGAGGTACAGTCTGAATCATCATTGGTCACCATAAATATCGGCCGGCATCGACACGTGTCCCGTGGCGGCATAAGCTGGTGTGTGGAACGCGGCTGAGTGATGGATTGTGCCCCCAATTGGCAAGTTACCAATGGTCCGTTTCTCCGTCATGGGCTTGGCGGTGTATATGGGTACATTGTACGTCAGCACCGTATCGTCTGACCCCGGATTTGGGTGTTGATTTGGGCGCGGACGCGGGTCACCGGACGCGGGCGATAACGGAGATGCGCATATCTCTTTTGTGTGCGACGAGGAACCGTTATCACGCGGATACAGTCTGACGATATGCTGACTCGGAGTGTTGGATCCGACCCGCCACCAGCCGCCATCCCAAATACGTCCGCGTGCCAGCTGAAGTGTGCGTTGATTCCAGCGCGTGCTGGTTGCGTCAGCCTATGCCACTGCCAATGGACCAATGGTGGCGCGTTCGGATACAACGGCATTCGAGGGTTGTCAGCACGAGGGAACGAGGTAGTCATGTTGGGTTGGACATCTCCATATCCCATATCTTGGCAGGAACTCAGACTGTTCCGGACGAGGCGCATGAGGCAATGGCAGAATAGCGGTGACAGCGAGAGTCACACGGCGTCTGTCGACACGCTCGTTCTGCGAGCCAGCTCACTGCGCTCGCTTGATCGTGGATGGATATGGCAGAGATCTGTGGATCAATGGGTGGTGTCTTCCCTCTCTCGACGACATACAGCGGTGTGTCGGACGAAACCTATTTATGCTACTGGTCTCCCGTGCTCGTAGCATCCAAGTCACGTCGTGTCATGTCTTCACGGTGGTCTTGCGAGTCGTCAACAGCTTGGGAGAGACACAGCGGAGGGTTTGGACCCAAGTCAGATTGGAGGATGCTGCTGTCGCATTGCTCACCCTTCGAGAACCAACAGAAAAACTGCGGCCATCCCTACTCGCCGCGAACAGTTCTTCTAGGACTATCCTCAAAGGTACCGTAGGTCTCAGTTTCCCCACGTTCACGCAGCGCCTCGACCCCATTGTCCCTGAATGCTTCCTGATCACCCTCGAACACTGTTCAAGTACCCATGAGAAGACTTGTAAGCATGTCCCTCCGAGTCATAGAGCATTAGCACACTTACAGAATGCAAGTTCCTCGAGCGTGCGCCCCGATGTCTCAGGAAACACAAAATAGATGAACACGACCTGGAACGCATTCCACACACAATACCTAACATCGTTCAGTGCCTGTCCGTTTGTGTCCCCAAGGGAAAGCTAAAGCTTACACGATGTACCATCTCCAGCCTATCCATGCACCACCGGCTTTATCAGAGCTACAACGCAGATGAATGGGGCAGATAGACACACCTGCGGCGTCGATCCCAATAGGATTCGCGAAGTGACCGAGGGATGCCCCAACGCGGCACCACCATTGGTAGATAGTGATACCCGTGGCTCGGACATGGAAGGGGAAAAGTTCAACCAAATAAGCTATTCACATCCACGTCCATTGCGTCAAAGAGGGGTACAGGGTGACACAAATGCAATGCTCACTGAAAGTCAAGGAGGTGAATGCTAGGTTGTAAGCCGGACTATACAAGAAAATGAGACTATAAAACGTGTGGTGAGAATGAAAAAAAAAAAAGTTTTCAGTGGCTTGAATACTCACGCAAGTACTACTTGAGCAGAGACCTTGTTGTGTGTGAATGAATACTCTGCACTGGCTATAGTCCAAGCAGCAAATACAACAAAGAGAGAGATAGCGCTCGCCTACGGAAAGGTTAGAATAACGGCATCAGAAGCAGCCAATGATCACATCACTAGATATATTCTCCGTCGAGGGTATCGAGGCGCTATGAACGCAGAGAATGTACTATTAACGAGACCCCAAGAACCTTTGGCGAGGTTGATGATGTTCTTCGTCCGGTTATCGTGAATCCCGATACTGTCTAAGATCGGAGAAAGGAAGGCTCTATCGGCGTGATAAGCGAACGGCGCAACGGACAGAAATCAATGGCAGGGCCTACGAAATCAATCCAACTCCACTCCAAACGACAGACAGACCGAGAAAGGATGCGATGGTAGCCCTCTTTCGCATTCCCGGCGTTGAAAATATGACATTCCGGTTCATGTGGGCAATCTTCAGTTCTTCTTCCAGCGTCTCCTCAATCTGAGTATACTCCGCCTTGACGAATTCTGAGTTTTCGTTTCCCTCTGCATGATACTTGACAAGAATGGCATACGCTTCGTAACCTCTTCCTTTCGACACGAGCCAACGAGGGGATTCTGGGAGGAACCATATGAAGGAGACTTGAAGGAGACTAGGGACTACTTGAAGGAACGAAGGTATTCTCCACCCCCAATTACTGGACATGGCATATGTCCCGAAGGTCACCCCAGCAGCAGCTACAACACCTAAGAGGAATCAGCTTTACAGTGCACCTTGCGGAGGATCACCGTTTAAATTTACCGATGTAGTAAGAAGTATTAAAAAGGGAGCTCACAACCGCTCGCTCTTTGGGATATGAGAGTTCTTTGCATAGTTTAATAACTAATATGCAATTTGAATTCATTTTGCCGTACCTCCAATCAGGGAAGAGCCAGCTACGACGCAGAAGGTATTGGCAAATCCGAGGATAAAACGAGCAACGATAAACATCACCACTATTGGGTTCAAAATGTGTCCTTGAGTTTCGAACACATCAATGACTTACAATTCAATGCAGATCCCTGAAGAATCCCGCCAACTATCGAAATTACACCTCCGAGCAATATCGGGTATCGCCTTCCGATTTTATCGACAACGAAGGGGACAAACGGAACGGCGGCCACAGAGCCCAGAGAATACATGGCAACCATGAGACCCAATAAGGCGGACCGTGGATAATCATAGTCTGTCACTCGAGTCAATCCTTTCTGACATCAATTTGGTAATCAGCTTACATTCAAGCCATGAAGACACAGCTTGCAGACCATTTATCATGGACACGTCAAAACTTGTATCACGTCAGCATTTTCACCATTGAACATCCACCATAATGCAAGCACTTGCCCACTCGTCATCTCCACTCCGAGACAGGTGGGAAACATCAAGAAATATAAGAGTCGAAGGTTCGGTTTGCTGTGCCAGGGAATATTGTCTTGTTGTGCAAGCTGAGAGACGATCGTGTCGGTGCTGTCTAGTGGAGCATAACTTCCCTGCCCTCCCCTGCGCGAGTCCATTTGATAACGATGTGAGGACATTGACCTTTCGTATGCACACGCGATTGTTTCGAGACACCAGCGTGGCTCGACCTGCAGCGAGTGTAATGGGGGAAGATCTACAGAGGCTCTAGCTCAGAGAGGCTCACGAACTACCAATATCGCTTATCTTGGAGGCGTTTGGAATGCCCTTGTTCCCGAGAGCCTACTGGAAAAAGTCGTGTTCGTCTGTTATCATGGCGACAAACGATTCCTGGATCCCGTGATCATTTCCTTGTTTACCCGCCTCTATCGAACTAGGGTGGTTTACGCAGTCAGCGTGAGAGCACTGGACCCTGGCGTGGAAGTGCGAATTTGCCGAAACAAACATGTGGTGCACGTTTGTCGCGTTTGTGAGGTCTTCGGGGAAAAGTCAGCAACCCTAATTAAGTAAGTAAGTAAGTACCCCGGGCCAGGAGGGGCCAGGCTGGTCCCAATGCGTGCGACTTTGAAAGTCAACGTTGTACGTTTCGGATGGCGGTAAGTGTCGCGAACTGACTGCAACATTGGTCTCATGTGTCAGCATCCGGGTCTTGAGGTAACCTCTTGAACTAAAGTGCATTCACTTTCCGTTGTGGTGTCCACAGAAAATGTGAAAATGAAAAATTGTATGTTGCAAAATGCAATGCCTGACAATGTGGAATCTGAACCTGGTAGGTTTTGCCGGGTGTTATCGTGCCGCGCACACAGACGCTCTTGTTTCTGGTGAACAACCAAACATCCGGTTTCAAATCTGTGCCGACGTGGGACATGGAGACCCTCGCCCGTATCAAAGACAAGATTATTAGACAAAAAGTTGGTAAGGAGCTCCCCTGCTTTTATTTCTATCGTTCCAGCCGAGACTCTGGAAACCGTATCCATCCGTTGCGCCCATGACTATCACTGTTGGCACCATGGTGACCCCGCACGGACTGCTCCTAGTTGGGTTAACGCTTCTTGTGTTTGCCATCATTGGTACAATGTCGCTCTGAGTTGTATGACCCTTATCTCGATCATACCCTCTCTTTCTGCGAGCCGGCGCACAGCGTTCGCTTGACCGTGGATGGGTATTGCAGGGATTTGTGGATCAATGGGATGTATGGTCTTCCCTCTCTCGACATGCACCATGCAGCAGTGTCGGACGAAATGGTTTAGCATTCATACTGCCGGTCTCCCGTGCTAGCACTATCCATGTTACGTCGTGTCATGTCTTCACGGTGTCTGAGAAATACAGACCCGCTTGTAACAGAGGCTATAATGATAGACGACTGCATTCAGTGTTTAGTATCCCTTTGATCCATGTTCCATTCCTCTTTCAAGTCTTCAACAGCTCGACAGAGACAACAGCGGAGTGATTGCATCCAAGTCAGTAGAGAATAATGTTCGAGACCAACATTTATAAATAAATAAAAAATCCTCGTTTAGAGTCCTTCGGGGCTCTGCCCCATGGTGGCTCGTATGGTAAGGGGCGTAGACCAACAGTTAAACTGCAGTCATCCCTACTTGCAGCGAAATCGTCCTATGGGACTATCCTCCATGGTACCATACATCTCGGTTTCCCCACGTTCACGCAGCGTCTCGACTCTACCAGCCCTGAATACTTCCTGATCACCCTCAAACACTGTTCAAGAATCCATGAGAAGACTGTAAACATGCATGTCCCTCAGAGAGCATTAGCACACTTACAGAATGCCAGTTCTTCGAGCGTGCGCCCCGATGTCTCAGGAAACACAAAGTAGATGAACACCACCTGGAACGCATTCCACACACAATACCTAACATCTTTCAGCACCTGTCCGTTCTAGTCCCCAAGGGAAAGCTAAAGCTTACACGATATACCATTTCCAGCCTATCCGTGCACCGGCGGCTTTATCAGAGCTACAATTCAGATAAGTGGAGCAGATGAACGTACCTGCGACGTCGATCCCAATAGGGTTCACGAAGTGACCAAGGGATGCCCCAGCGCGGGAACACCACTGGTAGATGGTGATACCCGTGGCTCGGACATGGAAGGGGAAAATTTCGACCAAGTATGCTGTTTACGTCCACGTCCGTTGCGTCAAAGAGTGGTACAGGGTGGCGTGAATGGTGCAATGCTTACTGAAAGTCAAGGCGCTGAATGCTGGTTTGTAAGCCGGAAAATACAAGAAAATGAGACTATAGAACGTGTGGTGAGAACGGAAAACAAAGTGTTTTCAGTGACTTGAATACTCACACGAGCACTACCTGAGCAGCGACCTTGTCGTGTGTGAAGGAATACTCTGCACTGGCTACAGTCCAGGCAGTAAATACGACAAAGAGTGAGATAGCACACGCCTACAGAAAGGTTAGAAGAACGGCATCAGAAGCAGTCGATGACCACATTACCAGATATATCCTCCGTCGAGGGTATCGAGGCACTACGAACGCACTGAATGTATTAATAACAAGGCTCCAAGAACCTTTGGCAAGGTTGATGATGTTCTTCGTCCGGTTATCGTGAATACCAATACTGTCTAAGATCGGGGAAAGGAGGAATCTGTCGGCGTGATAAGCGGACAGTGCAACGGACGGCAATCGATGGCAGGGCCTACGAAATCAGTCCTATTCCACTCCAAACAACAAACAGACCGAGGAAAGATGCGATGATGACCCTCTTTCGCATTCCCGGCGTTGAAAATATGACCTTCCGGTTCATGTGGGCAATCTTCAATTCTGCTTCCAATGTCTCCTCGATCTGAGTGAATTCCGCCTTGACGAATTCCGAGTTTTCGTCTCCCTCTGCATGATACTTCACGAGAATGACGTACGCTGCATAACCTCTTCCTTTTGAAACAAGCCAACGAGGAGACTCTGGGATAAAC
>JBBPNN010000288.1:0-31856 GCA_038090935.1 Hortiboletus campestris
AAGAGTCGGAGCCGTCAGCGGCGGTGCCTTCTTGCCATGCGACAAATCCGCCAAAGAGAGAACGGCAGGCAGAACCGGAGCCCTGACGAGCAATGAGGGAGAGTTCTTTCGGAGATGCGGGAAGCTGGTACAACTTCGCGAGGGAGTAAACAAGGGCTGCAAAGCCCGATGCGGACGATGCGAGACCGGCTGCAGTGGGGAAGTTGTTGTGCGAACAAATGTGCACCTTCCAATGCGAGAACTCCATTTGAAGTGAGAAAGTGTTTATTTTTGCAGAATAGAAGGCGGGCAAACCTTTTCTGCGTTGGGATTTGCGTCTTCGAGCTCCTTTCGAACGAGTTTCATTTCATTGATGCAAGTAGCGAGACGGCCGCCGGGTTTGATCTCATCGAGCTTGCCGTTGAGCCATAGGATGTCCTTAGTGAAGGATGGGTCGGCGCGGGAAGTGGTGGTAGAGCGGAGGTGATCTTGGTTGAGGGTGACGGAAAGCGAAGAGTTGGTTGGCAGGATGAGCTTGGTGTCTCGCTTGCCCCAGTACCTAGATCGAAGTCAGTGTGGCGTATCAGACGGTTTCGATCGGACGGACTTGATGCAAGCAATGTTAACAGGGGCAGAGGCTGTAGCCTGGAAGTACTTGGACATGGCGATGGTTGTGGGAGGAAGAAACGTTGGCTTTATTCCTTTTTGAAGTTAATATTGTCTCAATCAAAGTATTCTAATCCGCATAGATTCGATGTGGCTGTGCTCCACAATCTGCAATTTCCTTTTTAGAATGAGTATATCGGGTGACAATCCGGGCCGAAGTTATGCCTGATATGGAATTTATGATGGATTAGTCACGTGTGGCACCGACGCCGTCGTGCGACCATTTTCGGGCGCTGACCGGGTTTACACTTGCACCGAACTCGACAGCAACGACGACGACGACGGCGACACGTAAAAATCTGTCTGGACATATCTTCTTGTTTGTTCTCTTGTATCACTGTCTTCAACATCTGTACATGACATCTACCTAACATCCCTTGAAGACCTTGTCTGCCATAGGCCAAGTATCCGCACCAGGGTCCCTTTGTCCGCAAGGACACCCCACTCAGCAAGCGGTCGTCTTTGGTCCGTCATTTTAGTCAAATGCCATGTTTTATCCCCAACAATCACCTGCTGTCGCTCACAAACATCCAAACCACCATGACCAGTCCCCATGGTCGCGGACGCATCATCCTGTTCTAGGACCCCCAACCTCACAAAACATCGTCCCTCCCCCTGCCTCGCCAGGTTTTCCCCTGTACACCAATGGATCTGTAAACCCGATGCAACATCACCCTACCCATCCCCACGCCCTTTCACATCCGCCCATTGGACACCACCAGCACCAGAACTCCCTTTCACACTATCCCTCCCCTCCAAATGGACATATCCACACACAACATATAGGCTCAGGATCTCCAGGGAGCGCTGCGAGCCAGATTATCAACCCCCACTGGCAACAGCAACTTCTCAAGTGCGAGGTGCGCAGTCGGTTCAATGTCAGGCACATATGACCGATCTGATCGACGACGGTTTTAATTCACACAGATGATCAGGTCGTCCCGTTCACCTCATCACCGTGCACGAGCAAGCGCCATGGCCTCCCGAACCATCACTAAATCTGCCATCCCAATCACAAATCCCAACCTCGTGAAACCCACTGTCGGCACCGACACCCCACCCAAGGAGTCCGATGCCCCAGCTACCTCCTCTACACCAGTTCCCACCAGCGCCTCAGAAGGCTCTCCCAATCTCGCAGGTTCCATGGTCAATCACCCTTCATCAACCGTAGCTCCAATAGCCGAGGCACCGCGGCTGACGGCAAAGCCCCCGCAGAATACGTGGAACTCGCTAGACATGGGCGGCGTCAATATCAAGACGCTTCCTCCCTCGTCTGGACTGTTCACGTTCAAGTTCCTCATCAATTTGTACCTCAACCACAACGCGCTGTCATCCATACCTCCGGAAATTGCCAAACTCCGTCATTTGGAACTCCTCGATTTATCGGGTAATAGTTTGAGCTCAGTCCCACCGGAGCTTGGGATGCTCACGCAACTCAAGGAGCTTTACCTTTTTGACAATCATCTGGTCACACTACCACCGGAGCTTGGCAGTTTACACCAACTACAGACCCTTGGTGTCGAAGGCAACCCTCTAGATGCCGCGTTGAAGACCATTGTGCAGAAAGATGGTACTCCAGCTCTCATTTCCTTCCTGCGCGACTCATGTCCTGTGCCGGCCCCTCCGCCCGAACGGCTGTGGAAGCATGTCATTACCGCGGCCGAACGAGAAGCGATGAACAATGACCCGCATACGGAGATATTCAGCGTCCTCTGTTACAATATTCTTTGCGAGAAGTACGCCACCGAGCGCCTTTACGGCTACACACCATCCTGGGCACTGTCATGGGACTACCGGAAGGAGTTGATATTGACCGAAGTGATGAACTATGATGCCGACTTTCTGTGTTTGCAGGAAGTGGACACCACTCAGTACGAGGAATACTTTATCAAGCACCTCCAGGGACAGGAGTATGAGGGAGTATATTACCCCAAGTCGCGGTACAAGACTATGAGCGATGCAGATCGGCGGCAAGTCGACGGCTGCGCGACTTTCTACAAGGCCAATAAGTTTGTCGTCGATTTCTGTTTATCTGGAACACGTGCTTATCTCTTTCTAGGTATCAATTGATAGAAAAGCAGCTAATCGAGTTCCGCACCGTCGCCATGCAGCGCCCAGATTTCAAGAAAACAGATGACATGTTCGACCGGGTTCTTGGCAAGGATCACATCGCTGTCATATGTTGCTTCGAGAACCGGGAGACAGGCACGCGTCTCATTGTGGCGAACGCTCACATACATTGGGATCCAAACTTCCGGGACGTCAAGCTCGTTCAGGTGGCTCTTTTGATGGACGAGATAGAACAGATTGCGGCATACTTTTGCAAGCTGCCTCCCCGACCCCCAAACCCAGAAGATAAGACTGCGCCACAACCACGACCATTACCGGTATACAGTGATGGGACGAAGATACCCCTGATTATCTGCGGTGATTTCAATTCTGTCCCTGACAGTGGCGTGTGCGAATTCTTGTCCAATGGCTCTGCGCCACCCGATCATCCTGATTTCATGTCACACCTGTATGGGAGGTATACTACCGAAGGGTTACGACACAAGTTTGGCCTCAAGAGTTCCTACGCCGCAGCAGGCGATCCCCCCTTGACGAACTTTACCCCAAGCTTCCAAGGCGTGATTGACTACATCTGGTATAACACAGGCAACCTAGCGGTCAATGCCGTTTTAGGTGGGGTCGATAAGAGCTACCTTGACAAGGTGGTCGGGTTCCCAAATGCCCACTTTCCTTCAGAGTCAGTCTGATCCGTTGATCCCCGATCAGCCATTACATTACTGACTCTCTCTCTTTCCTTTTCCAGCCATGTCTGCCTGGTGAGCGAATTCCGGGTGAAACCGCCTCGAGAGAGTGTACCGCGACCATCGCTCCTCTTCCCATCGCCCAACGGTGCACACTGATGGCGCGGGGTAGTCCAAAGGGTATCCTGGCGTTCTGTTTCTATCATTTACTCTTATCGCCACATATTCATCCCCACTTTTTCTTTCTCTTCATTTATCCCTGTCTCTTTTCTTGTAATATATATTCTTTGGCCTGTACAACGGTGGCTTTTGTTCATTGGAGGGGTGTTTTGCATACGCAATACAATGTGTGAGTCTGTTTGGAATTAAAACTTGTGTGTATTTCTTTCAACTCGTTACCCTCCGACGTCACTTGTTTGTTTGTGCCGATGTCCTTTTTGTCTTTGTCTCGCTTTCCTTGCTCAAGGTACTGTTGTTACATACCCCTGTCCATCGTCGCCGTTGCTTGGTTGATGGATCCAACTCCAACTTCTGCCTCGTACATATTCTCTCCCGTGTCGTCTTGTCTTCACGCGTCCCTCTGAATCCGCATCATGTACATTTCTGTGTAGCATGCGCGTGTACTTTTTAGTTATCTTTTTTCTTGGGGGGCGTCCCGCACCAACCAAAAAACGAGTTTCTTCATTTTATTGGGTGGGTGAGCCCACGAGATGTGAGACTCTAGGTGTCAGTGCCTTGTGTTGCAGCCCTAGGGATTTCTGAGTCTGGGGGGAGGGCCAATCCATCACTCAGGCTGACCGTGCGGAGTGGCGGGAAATTGGGGATTGGGGGATCTGATCTATGGAAAATCTGTGGGGCGGGGTCTGTATGATGTGGGGGGACGACATTGTTTCACCGAGCCGAGAACTCGGACGAACTCGGAATGTTTTGCCCCCCTGCGAGTATGACATGTTGAGCGCAACGATGCAAGCTGGCCCGGGCTAGCTCTGTTCATGTTACAGTTTACAGATCAGAGGTCCCTCAGCTGATAGTGGGCCGCGGCGGTCGCACGATGCGGCACGCCATGACGCTCAATGTACCATGACTCGTGCGCGGGCTGGCGGTCGACCCTCGACCAATTTGATCTTTCACATTTTCGAGTCAATGCACATACTATGGGGCAAAGCGTACAGCGTTCAGGCTCACTAGACTCGGAGTTCGTTGGGGGGAGGAACGATGACGGTGGGGGGGCTATTTGGACTTGATGTGGACGTCGATGCCAGGCACGTCGATCTCGTCCCCGCGGTCATCGAAAGCTCGGAAAAAAAGAGCCATGTCCCCCCCTTCCAAACGCAGCGTTTGACCTCTAACGGGTGAACGTGCTGCGCAGCTTGGAAATGGGCCCTGGCTGTAGCAGAAATGATCGAACCCAAAGGACTGCCACCCCCGTGACCGATCACGGGTAGTCGCAGCCCCTTCCCCTTCCCCTTTTGTGCACCGTGCAACGGCGGTGTCCAGCGTGATGCGACACGAGGCTTTCAGGGACCCACAAAGGTCAGCGCCTCGCACAATATTACATACAGCATATCTAGCCGACTGGTTCCATTGGTTTCAGGTTCCGGGGCGTGCCTGGCACTGCAAGATGAACGTTGGCCCGTCGGGTAAGCTTGGGGTGTGACAGTTGTCCTACGGACGGCGTTGGATGCGTTTCGAGCCTAAGTGACTGAAAAAGATGAAGGAAGCTGGGACGGTGGTTGTGACTCTCCCCTTCGAAGTTCGCGGCCTCAACTGCGATGGGGATCGTCCTAGTATTGAGGTCGCCTACCCTAGGGAATACGAAATGAACCGCTAGATATTCATTTCTCTCATCGTTTGAAGGCCGAGAATTCAAAGTAACGGGATGCCTGCTCACTCGAGTAACAAGAGTTTGTGCCATACAGCACTGGAATATATTGAACCGGTCGCTACGATACAAGAAGTCCTTTGTCTAGAAAGCCGCCAAATGAATGATGCACAGGAAAGATATTGCAAGCCTAAAACTGCGGGACATGTTGAGATAAACGCGGGGGGGGCATGGCCATCTTGTGAATGACTACATACCGGGTTCAGTGCGGTCAGAACGTGTCGAGGGAAAGTGACAAAAAAAAGACGCACCAGCGCCAGAGTTCCTGGTTCCACCATTGTTCATCGTCAATCCCTCGACATTTGAACCACTGATGTCCACGCAGTTGGTCTTGCTGACGTAGCTCTCGCTACCTCGTGTTCTGTGCCGGCCCTGTGGTTGTTTAGATAGGGCCTCTGAGACTACCGAAGATGCAAGTGCATTCATCCCCTGAGCGAGCCCAGAGAGAGAAGCAATCATTGCGGGGTCGGGAGATGATGTTCCAGGTGGGAAGGACGTAATGATTGGCGAACGGGGTGTGTTCGACTGCCTAGGCGACCGCGGAGGTGGAGGAGCAGGCCTCCTGACTGACTGAGAGCGACGAGGAGAGTCACTGCTCTGACTAGAGGTCTCCGATGAATTACCTGACTGAGCCATGCGTCGAAGTGGCGGCGGTGGCGGCGACCTCCTATGACGTCGAATAGAAGAGTCGCGGCTTCGGTCACCAGACTCACTAGACGTTTCTGACGAGCCATTGGCATGATGTTAGGAGAAAACAATAACTGCTTACCGAGTGGAGTATTGATATTGATATTAAGCGTATGGTCGTGGTCATTTGTGATTGCAGGTTTGGCGTTTGGCTTCGAGACTTCTGAGACAGAACGACGCATGTTGCGGGGGTATTTTATTATCTCACTTGCAGGCTCATGATTATCGTCTGCAAGTGAGAGTCCTGAACCTGTTTTTGGGGTCCTTGCACCCATCAAGTTCAACGCTGAGCCTTGTCCATTAATGCTTGATGGCGAAGGCGGGTTGCTCTTCCCAGTGAGCCTGCTCCTCAGTTTTGCGTTAATATCTTTCTAAAAAAGAACAATGTCAGAATGACGAATCCACGATAGCCAATGTCAACCCAATCAATTCACTTTGATGCGTTGGTGGAGCTCTTCGGCTTCCTTGAGGCACTTCACCGCCTGCGGTGAAGGCAAGCAAAGAAAACCCCGCCAGCCATCCGAGTCTGACTCTACCGTCTCTTTTAGCTGCTCTCTGAGACTGTGGACGGATCCCTATCAGCGTCGTTTTTACGACCAGACAATGATCTGTCAAACCTTTCCTCATCGTTAACAAACCTATTCCGGTCCATTTCGCATAGTACAGGAAAGGGATTTTCGTACTCCTCCCGGATGGTTCGGAGCACTTTTTCCAATACTTCCTCAGTTTTCCTAGTGGCGGAGGACGAAGGCATATTTGCACAGTACTGTTAAAACAAGGGAGAAAACGAGGGGGCTACCGGTCGGTCCTTGGGTGGAGACAATTTATTTGTTCTTCCATGTGCTCCATAGTTAGGTGATGAGCTGTATATCGTCGTGCACTTGCTGTGGTATCCTCGCAACCAGGACAAGGACTCCAGGAACCCGCCAAAATAACAATTGGCAGAGAGGGCACGAGCTGGTGGCGCATCAATCGGGACCTACAAGGACCAACAGATATGACACAACAACGTGCAAATTCTCAGGGTTGGTTCTTCATCGCCACAGAATGGACATTTCAAGGACAAGGTATTGACGGCTCTATCCTTGTCTATACTACGCTAATTGGATAGTAGAGCGCTTCTTTCTCCCGTTTCACGGTCGTTACAGGTTCTGCCGTTTATCGATAAAGGCGCACGGGAAACTTGTGGTACCTCTCCGCTCACCCTTGCTAACCGCCCAGTTAACGCTGTTCGGCTTCCCCCTGTCTCAGTGCAGGATTCTCTTCTGTTATTCTTGGTCGTGCTTCTAAAGATACATATATACCATACGTTACGTGGTTAATTAAGTCTTTTGCAGTCCCGCGACCAACCTTCAAATTGAACAGACGGGACTGCCGGTGTGGAGAAAGCCCAGGTGAGCGGTAGATCCCCCCGCACGTTGACAAAGGGCCGATCGAGTCCAGGTTGCCGCCTGTCCGGCCGATAAACACGGAGCAGCAGGCGACCGACCGATCACCGGCAGCTGCGGCGCATCCACATTTTTTGGTTTGCATGATGCGACGAAGCGTCCCGTTCCCTGGGCGGACCACTGGGCCATTTCAATTGTTGCAATCGTTGCATCAATCACTCTTCGGGAAATGAACCGTTTAACAGGTATGTTCATTTCTCTCATGGCTTGAAGGCGCGAATTCAAAGTCACGGGATGCCCTGCTCAGTCCAGGTACAAGAGTTTGCTTCATACAGCACTGGAAATTGAGCCCGTCGTTACGATACAAGGAGTCCTTTTTCTATCGGGCCGCCGACGTGCTGGCTTAAAACAGTGGGACATGTCGAGGTAAACGTGGAGTGGCCGGACGATGCGACACTCTGCTTCGTGTTGTTTTGGACGCCATGACGCTCATTGTACCACGACTCATGCGCGGGCTGGCGATCGACCATGGTACCACCCTTGATCAGCTTGGTCTTGTGACGTTTCCGAGTCGACGCACGTATGGGGCCAAATGTACAACGCTCAAGCTTGCTAGACTCGGAGTTCGTGAGGGGGAGGAACGATGATGGTGAGGACTCGGAGGATGTCGACGCTGATGCTAGGTTCGTCGATCGTGGTCATCGAAAGCTCCGAAAAAAAAAGTCTTGTTCCCTCATTCCAAATGCAGCGTTTGACGCTCCGATAGGTGAACGTGCTGCGCAATTTGGAAATGGCACGGGCTTTAGCGGAAATGTTTCACTCCAAGGATTGCCACCGCCGTGTCCGATCACGAGTATGTACTAGTTGCAGCCCATCCCCTTTTGAGCACCGTGTATGCGTGATAGACAGTGTGTTCACGATTGCTTCCCAGGTGATACTGGAGGGTTCTGGGGTTCCGTCCCGGTGCGTAGAGGATTGCTGAGGCTCCGATTTTGTCGTCTATGCCCGACCCGTTAGTGTAGATGCGGGTCCCTGTTTGTATCGTGTTGTGTTCCTGGATGGACTTGGCTTTGTCTGGGGCTACGTGTATGGAGAAAGGGGTGGTGGAGGAGGGTGTGCGGCGGGCTGGGATAATTGACTCTATTTTGGTCAGGTCTAGGTGGAAGCTGCTGCAGAGGTTGTGAAGAGACGAGCGGTGGTGTTTGACGTTTCATTTTGCAGCTCGGCGAATTAGGACATGGAGGGGGTGAGAGGGGGGGTGAGCAGCTAGGCGGAGAGCTGCGCGTTGGCATAGGGTTTGTATTCGCTGCGCTATGGGGATGAGCTTGGCGTGGGCCTCAGCTGCGTCTCCTGCTGTGGTGTTGAAAGCTCTGGTGATCGTGATGGCTACTAGCCGCTGCCGAGTCTCTTGGTGGCGCCTAGTGAGCCTCTGTTGGTGTCGTCAGATTCTCCGTTGTAGACCAGGCAGAACCATAGGTCAATGGCGTAGAGCATCTTGGGTAGGGCAACTGAGGTGTACAGCTGTCTGGCGAGAGTGAGGGGTATGCCGTTCGCTGAACGTGAGATGCGACGTAGCTGTAGTACATATGCAGTGCCTTTTCCTACTGCGTATGAGATTTGTTTGTGCCAGCGTAGGCCTTCGTCGAGGACTCCTAGGAATCGGTGCGAGTTTACAGGTTTGATGGTTGTGCCCCGGATGGTCATGGGCAGGCGGTCTTTGTTTTTGTTCATGGAGAAGTCCATTAGCGCGAATTTTGACGTTTCGAATCGGGAGTTATGGTCGTTAGACCACGCGTATCCTCCCGCCCCTGTATTGAGGTCGCCTATCCTAGGAGATACGAATTGAACCGCTAGGGGATATTCATTTCTCTCATCATTTGAAGGCGGAGAATTCAAAGTCGCGGAATGCCCTGCTCACTCGAGCAACAAGAATTTGTTCCATACAGCACTGGAATAGATTGAACTGATACAAGGACTCCTTTCTCTAAAAAGTCACCAAATTGAATGAATGATGCACAGGAAAGATGTTGGAAGCCTAAAACTGTGCGACATGTTGAGGTAAACGTGGAGGGGGCGTCGCCATCTTATGAATGACTACATGACGGGTTTAGCGCGGTCAGAACGTGTCGGGGGAAAGCGACACAAAAAAAGACGCACCAGCGCCAGAGTTCCTGGTTCCACCATTGATCATGGTCAACCCCTCGACATTCGAACCACTGTTCGAGTTGTCCACGCAGTTGATCTTGCTTACGTAGCTCTCGTGAGCTCATGGTCTGTGCCGGCCCTGTGGTTGTTTACATAAGGTCTCCGAGACTACCGAAGATGCAAGTACATTCATCCCCTGAGCGAGCCCAGAGAGAGAAGCAATCATGGCGGGGTCGGGAGATGTTCCAGTTGGAGGGAAGGATGTAATGGTCGGCGATTGGCTGCCTAGGCGACCGCGGGGGGGGGAGGAGCAGGCCTCCTGACTGACTGAGAGCGGCGAGGAGAGTCACTGCTCTGCCTCGAGGTCTCCGATGAATTACCCGACTGAGCCATGCGTCGAAGTGGCGGTGGTGGCGGCGACCTCCTGTGACGTCGAACAGAAGAGTCGCGGCTTCGGCCACCAGGCTCACTAGACGTTTCTGACAAGCCATCGGCATGATGTGAAGAGAAAACAATAATTACTTACCGAATGGAGTATCGATATTAGGCGTATTATGGTCGTGGTCATTTGTGATTGCAGGGTTGGCATTCGGCTCCGAGACTTCTGAGACAGAACAACGCATGTTCTGGGGGAATATTGTTATCTCACTTGCTGGCTCATGATTATCGTCTGCAAGTGAGAGCCCTGAACCTGTTTCGGGGGTCCTTGCACCCATCAAGTTCATCGCTGAGCCTTGTCCATTAATGCTTGATGGCGAAGGCGGGTTGCTCTTCCAAGTGAGCCTGGTCCTTAGTTTTGTATTAATATCCGCCTAAAAAGTGTCAGAAGGACGAATCCACGGTAGTGAACCAACCCAATCAACTCACTTTGACGCGTTGGTGGAGCTCTTCGGCTTCCTTCAGGCACTTCACCGCCTGCGGTGAAGGCAAGCAGAAAAAATCCCGCCAGCCATTCGAGTCTGACCCTATCGTCTCTTCTAGCTGCTCTCTGAGACTGTGGATGAATCCCTATCAGCGTCGCCTTTTCGACCAGACAATGATCCGTCAAACCTTTCCTCCTCGCTAACAAACCTATTCCGGTCCATTTCGCATAGTACAGGAGAGGGATTTTCGTACTCCTTATTTCCACAGTACGGTCAAAACAGGGGAGAAAACAAGGGAGGTGCCAGTCGGTCCTTGCGCGAGGACAATTTATTTGTCTCTTCCACTGGCACGCGTTCCATAGCTGGATGAAGAGCTGTACCGTAGCCTTCTGTATGGAGCTCAGGCAACGGGCCCATTGGTCTTCACGGTTGCTAATAGTAGCAACCTCGCCGTGCCATTGGCGTTACAGCCGGTGATTATATTTAGCAGCGGAGCTCGGGTATGGCAAAAGCTTCCATTTTGTGTCGAGACTCGAGAGGGCAAAATGGAAGTACAGTCAAAAAATGGGAGAAATACGGTTAGCCTCGTAGTACCGACTTGTTTACGCGTTACAAGTTGCTATCGTTAGCAACCAAGCAGCCCGTTACGCGTTACGGTTGCCTCCACACAGAAGTGGCTACAGTATGTCGTCGTGCACTTGCTGTGGTATCCTCGCAGCCAGGGCAAGGACTCCAGGAGCCAGTTCTGCCAGTTCTGCCGGCAAAACCCGATTGAATAAGAGTTCGGGAATTGGAATTTCCGGCACTTTCCGGCAGAGTCCCGGATTGCAGCGGATTGCCGCGGACAGCAGGCGGAAACGCGCACAGACAGTAACATCCCACGCAATCTGCGAGGTGGCGGCCCACCACCGGCAGGATGAACCATGATTTGATGCAAGAGGTGCGCGCCAAGGTATACTTGCTTTACTGCGTTGTGCGTCCGTTCTGACCCTTTGTTACTCAGGAATCGCTTGCCAGACTCCTGCAGATATCATCATCGCCCCTCAGGATGCAATGGTTGTGTTTCCCAAAGGTATCAGCGCTACAGATGCAGCAGCTCTGCCTGACGTGCTCCTTTCAGCGTGGATTGGTCTCGTTTCCCATGCTTCCATCTCAGCCTCGACGGTTCTTGTCCATGATGGGACCTCAGGTAAACAAAAGGTGTATCAAATCTGATCTTGGCTTATCTCTCGGTTTGTAGTGGCTGGCTCACCCGCAATCTAGGTTTCCAAATGATTACTTCGGGCGGTCTTGGCATCCCGATCTCCAACATCATCCTTATCGACGACTTCTCCCTCACTGCAGAGTGGATCAGGACTGGGACCATGTCTCAATTCAACGTTATATTCAATGGCAGCGGGAAAAAAGGTTTATGATCGTTGGTCAGAACATCTCTCGCCGTTCGGATCCTATGTCCACATCCAATCTGACGAATTCCCCGAGATTCTGTCTGGTGCTGCACCCTCACATATATCCTGAACATCAACTGCCTTACTGCTGCATTGCCGAGTTTCCTCATTCCCGCAATCTTGGCGTTACTCTCAGCTCACGCTTCGGAACCCTCCACGATTTGTTCTCGCATGTCACGATGTCTGCGTACAAGGAATCTGTTTCCGACGATGTTCACTCCTTGGTCATTGTTCCCGAAGCGAGCCGTACTATCTAGCAAGCCGCCGATGTGCAAGCCTAATACCGTGGGACATGTTAAGGCAAACGTGGAGTGGGCATCATCGCCTTGTGAAGTCTATGTATCGGGTTCAGCAGTCAGAACGTGTCGAGGGAAAGCGACAAAAAGAAGACGCACCAGCGCCAGTGTTGTTATTTCCACCATTGTTCATCGTGAATCCGTAGACATCTGAACCATTGAAGTCCGCGCAATTGATCTTGGTGACGTGGCCCTCGCTACCTCGTGGTTTGTGCCGGCCCAGTGGTTGTTTAGATAAGCTCTCCGAGACTACAGAGGATGCATGTGTGTGCATCTGCTGAGCGAGCCTAGAGAAAGGAGAAATCATGGCGGGGTCGGGAAGTGACGTTCCAGGAAAGGATGTGTTGGTCGGTGAGCGGGGTGTGCTTGGTTGCCTAGGCGATCGCGGGGGTGGAGGAGCAGGCCTCCTGACTGACTGAGAGCGACGAGGAGGGTCACTGCTCTGACTCGAGGTCTCCGACGAATTACCCGACTGACCCATTCGTCGGGGTGGCGGCGGTGGTGGCGACCTCCTGTGACGTCGAACAGAAGGGTTGCGGCTTTGGTCAACAGACTCACTAGACGTTTCTGACGAGCCATCGGCATGGCGTAAGGCGGAAACAATAACTACTTACCAGGTGGAGTATTGACATCAGGCGTATAGTCCTGGTCATTTGTGATTGCAGGGTTGGCGTTCGACTCCGAGACTTCCGAGACAAAACAACGATTGTTCCAGGGGGCTTTCATCTTCTCGCTTGCTTGCTCAGGAGTATCGTCCGCAGGTGAGAGTCCTGTACCTGTTTCGGTGGTCCTTGCACCGATCAGGTTAAAGGCTGAGCCTTGTCCATTGTTTGATGACAGAGGCGGGTTGCTCCGCTCAGTGAGCCTGGCCCTCAGTTTTGCGTTCATATCTTGGGTTTCCCTGAGGTACTTCTCCGACTGCGGTGAAAGCAAACCCTGCCACTGGCAGTCGTTCGGGTCTGATTCTATCATCTCTTTTAATTTGTCTCCAAGACTGTGGATGAATCTTTATCAGCGTCATCTTTATGGCCACACAAAAATTCATCAAACCTCTCCTCCTTCACAGACCTATTCCCGTCCGTTTCGCAGAGTACAGGAGATGGATTTTCGTACCCCTCCCGGGTGGTTGGGAGCACTTTTTCCAATACCTCTTCAGTTTTCTTAGTGGAGGAGGACGAGGGCATATTTGCGCAGTACTGTTAAAACGGGAGAAAACGATGGAGCTGCTAGTCAGTCCTCGGGTGAGGACAATTTATTTGTCTCTTTCATGCACTCCATGGTTGGGTGATGAACTGAGATTTGTGTATACCGTCGTGCACTTGTTGAGGTTTCCTCGCAACCAAGGACAAGGGGCCTGCCAAAATTAGAGGCAAGAGCTGGCGGCGTGTTAATCGGGACGTACAAGGACCAACAAATACGGTGACACAGCCTGAGGTGCATCTACCCAACAACGTACAAATTCTCAGGCTTGGTTTGTCATCGCCACAGAATGGACATTCCAAGAACAAGGTATCATCGTAAATGGTACAGCTCGTTCGACTTCGTAGAATCAGCAAATTGATAAGGAATCTTATGTGCACTTACAAAAAGTGAGGATTGTATTGAACAAGTTGCCACTCACGGTATGGCCAACCTCGTCGTTCTATGCCGTTTTCGGGCGCTAGGATTATTTCGGTAGGATGGATTTGACGATGATCGTGCAACGATTGTGCGTCAGTTATCGTGTGTTGGTAAAGCTCGAGATGGCATGTCAGTTCTCGACACAGAAAGACTGAGTTCGATTTCAAGACCATCGTCAATAAAGGTACATAATACCAGACGAACTAAGACATCATGGAGTGGGAGCCTTGAGAATTGAACTGTGTGCACCGGGCCCTCTTCCAATGGCCATTGTACGTCGTGCTGAAGCACTGGAGGCAGCACCGAGCTGCCCGGCTGTGAGCGGGCGCCTCACACCAGCGGGTGACGCTGACGTATTGTTGGCTTGGACTTGCTTTCGTTTGGACGGTGCGTGTAGTGCGGTCGCTGTGGCAGCGTTTGACCAGTTTTACTTGACGGGCGGTACCTCGTCGACAATCAGCCTTGTGCAGGTCGCTTGAAGCATGTAAAAATTACGTAATGACGAACGGAAGTAAAAAAATCGGAGTACATCGCCCGAAGTCCATTTGGACGAGTTACTAGCTGGTAGCTGCCGGGCCCTACCACGGCGGTTCTGCCCTTATCATTCATGCACCAGTGACTTGCGGTAATGAGGTCTTCCCTGGTGAATCAGAGGCGATAAAGCTCTTTGGTGCGCGGAAATGCACTCCAAGACTTAATTGGATGTCACACCCCAAATTCTATGAGCCGCTGTAACTGCGACCAAAATAGTATTTGAGGGGCGCCTGATCATATCTGCCAATCCCCCATACAGTATGAGTGACGACCCCTTCCCTCAGCAGCTTCCTACCCTTCAGCGGTTGGGCGTGGACGAGCCCAACGTGACCTCGGCCACCGAGGTTGCGACAGCTTGGTTTAATGCATTCTCAAGCGCTGTTGCATCATCTGATATCACTGCGATCCTCGATCTCTTTCTTGAAGACGGCTTCTGGAAGGACACTTTGGCATTAACTTGGGACTTTAGAACTATCGAGGGCAGGGATGCGATCAAGAACCTCCTTGACCATCGTCTCGCTCCTACGGGTCTCGTCGATCTACGTCTCAGCCACGAGCCTTTCCTTGCTCCGGAACTTCTGAAGTTGTTCCCCGATCTAGTTTTTTTGCGTCTCTCCTTCGAATTTGGAACCAAGGTCGGGAGAGGAACGGCCGTCTGTTACTTAGTCCCTGTACCCGGTTCAACGTGGAAGGCGTACTCACTATACACGCGTTTGCATTCCCTCAACGATTTCCCCGAGCAGGTACTGTACAGATACTAAAGTCGATGTTAACAAGCTGATCCCGAATGCAGATCGGTCCTCTTCGCAGACAAGTCGTCGAACATGGCACTTGGGAAGAGAGACGGCGTCGAGAGGTGGAGCTCGTCGATGGCGATCCGACTGTGATTGTGATTGGCGCAGGCCACACCGGCCTTGAAGTCGCTGCCAGACTGAAATACCTCGGTGTTTCGCACCTAGTTATCGACAAGAAAGCCCGAGTTGGTGATAGCGTGAGTTTCCGCCAAGCATTGACACATTATCAGACTCACAAGGCACCAGTGGAGGGATCGCTACAAAGCATTATGCTTACACGATACGATCTGGTACAATCAAACCCCATATTTAAAGTGAGTTTTTGTGAGCTTTGGGTTTAGGCTCTCTTCACTATTATCTGTATCTAGTTTCCCACCAACTTGGCCTGTCTTCAGTCCAGCTCGAAAGGTACGAGCTAGCGAACCCAGCATTTTCTCCCTTTAAATCATTGATATCGTTGCATTAGCTTGCTGATTGGCTGGAAGGCTACGCCAACTACCTTGAGCTCAACGTATGGACTTCATCCGTCATCACCAAGACAGAGTGGGACGACAACCTGAAAACATGGACCGTCGAAATCAATCGAGGTGGGAAGGGAACTCGAGTTCTCAAGGTAAAACACCTAGTCTTTGCGACTGGCTTTGGAGGTCGTCCAAAATTGCCAAATATCCCGGGCAAGGTAGGTTTGCAGGTTTGCTTTCAAGGTCATCTTGTTGATACTCCTGCCCAGGAGGACTTCAAGGGCGAAGCAGTGCATTCTTCAGAATTCACCTCCGCGGCGAATTACATTGGCAAGAAGGCGATCGTCGTTGGTGCTTGCACCTCTGGTATGTCATCATGGCGCGAAACCAAGAGTATCTTGTCTAATATGGGTCAAAGGTCACGACCTCGTCCAGGACTTTTTCAACAACAGGGTAGATGTCACAATGTAAACCGCCTCAAACTTTGCTCCAGAGCGTATTCGGACTGACTTTGCACCTCTCTAGGTACCAGCGATCGTCCACGCACGTCCTTTCCCTTGAAGCGCTCGGACAGCTACTCAATGGTGTGCCACCTCGTCCGGTACTGTAAACTGCACTTGTTCACAGGCCCTGATTTGAAAGGACTCTACAACGACACCGTTCCAACCGATATCGCAGATGTGTATAACGGTAGTCTACCAAATGCTGTAGTGAGACGCATCCACCAACGCACTGTGCCCTACACTGCGCAAACTACCGACAAGTGAGTGCGGATCCCAAGTTACTGTTAGGCGCATTTTAACAACATGCTCGGCTCCCTAATACAGAGAGATTTACGATGGTCTTGCTAAAGTAGGATTCAAGACAAATCTCGGACTAGATGGGGCAGGCATCCTCCAGCTCCTATTCGCGCACGCGGGAGGATACTACATTGGCAAGTCTCTTGAAGGCGATGGACAAACCGCATCCTCACACTTCTTAATAGATACTGGTACAAGCAGACACATCATTAATGGCGATATTAAACTCAAGGGCGGAAGCGCCATCGAGCGCTTCACTGAGAAAGGACTCAAGTTTGCGGATGGGACGGAGCTCGAAGCAGACATCGTGGTCTTCGCAACCGGGTAAGCACCTACGTTTCTCCCGGGTACACTTCGACGCCGAATCTGAGGCGTGTCTCGTACTCTTTGAAGATACGGAGATCCACGCGACAGCATGCGCGACGTCTGTGATCCGCAAGTCGCTGACAAGGTGAACCAGGTGTGGGGCTTGACAGACGAGGGAGAGGTGAATAGTGTTTGGAGGAACTGTGGGCATGAAGGCCTGTGGTTCGGCATCGGTACGTCGTCGCACAGCATTCTTGTGCAGCTTCGCATTTTTGACGTATTGTTGATGGAAAAAAGGTAACTTGGGGTTGTCGCGTTTCCACAGTCGACATCTTGCGTTGCGTAAGTGATTGCGTACATGACAAGGTATCTTGTCGCTGAGAGAGGATTGCAGAAATCAAAGCCATCGAAGCTGGCGTCCTGAAATGTTCCGAGGTCAAGTTTTGATAGATGAACGGGTGCGCTGGCACGACGGGATTGCATGGGCGCGCTGGTTGTGCATCTAGACCTTGTAAGCCTTGGATTAGAACGAAACGCGTTGGCGGGGAACATAGTCTTCTCAGAGGGCTGGTAATTGTTGTTCTTTGTATATTGCCATAGGACCCCGGCCACTAACCAAAAAGAGAATAATAACATTTACATGGTTGTACTTACAATGTTGGAGGAAGTTGCATGACGTGTCCGAAAACAAACTGACCTTCAATGATGCCATACATCGTTGTTATCTTTCCAAGGTATGCTTCTCCCGCGTATTCAAGGTGGCGCACGTATCCACGCTATGCACAGCAAGATGCCTCTTCGCCCCGTGTCGCTTCCGCAATGAGCACCATTGCGACACAATGCACGCCCCACACGACGAACTAGAGCCTGGTAACAACAAGCCACAACGTAGCTAGTGGACCAACCTTCTTTGATACCGTGATTGTCCATTCTCAGGCTCAGACGCGTAACATGAGCCTGAGGTCGATATAAGATGGAACGGCCTTTCCTATCACCCTTACCTATCTTTCTCCCAACCTCCACTATAGCCTTTTAGACCCTGGAAACAATGTCCTCAGTCTCCTCACAACCCACTACCTCGACCGCCCCCCTCGATCTCGGCGGCAATGTCAGCAGAGGCAACTCCCTGCTTTCTGCAACATTGAATGAGATGATGAATATCAGGAAGTTGGGAGTTGATCTCTCCAACAACCACGAGTTACTGTTCCACACAAGGGTCCAGTTTGATGCGTCAGTGGTGATCGATTACTTGCCCATCGTCTGGTACTCACGTCTTGGTAGTTTGAAAACAAAAGGCATAGAGCTACAGAATAACCGAAAAACCCTCAATCCTTTCAAAGCCGTCCAAAATTCCCGAGAAGCCCGAATGTTTCGTGACGCATGCTCGGACCTATATCGTGAAACCCAGGTCAGGCATCTGCCGGATCCTCACCGTGTCGACTAATTTCGAATATTTGGCACATCTTACCAGATGGAATCTGAGAGAATACAACGGCAACTCCTGCAAGGGGTTCCGGGTGCAGAGATGCATGTTGTCGACGGTAAATAGTGAACACCTCAATGTAAAAAGTCGATACTCACCTGATACACTTCAGATGTAGTACCAGTGGATGCAATCATCACTGGCATCGCGATCGATCTTCCTGGCGCGTTGGACGACGATGCCCCTCAAATGATCATCGATGGATTGGCAGTTACTCAAATGGAGAATGAGATGAGTCTTGCCGATACTGCAAGTTTACTGAGTCATGGTTCTGGGGTTAGCGAAGTGTAGTCGCTGCTAACCCCAGTTAGCGAGAGATCTTACAAGAGTGGGTCAACCAGAGACAAGGACAATCAGAGCGGTTATATAGGTAGTCAATAGTAAGGGGTATGATAGTTGGGAGCTAGTAATGTAAGTTCCGAGGTCAAGTTTCGGTGAGCAAACGCTCTGGGACGACGGGATCGCAAGGCCAGGCGCGCCGATTGTATTACATCTAAACCTTGTAAGCCTTGGATTGGAACTTGAAATGCCTTGGCGGGGGACAAGCTTCACGGCTGGTAATTGGTGTTCTTTGTACAAATTGTATAAGCTCGGACGGATTCACTCTGGTCCTGGAGCCATCCTAACCAAATGGAAGCCTTCCAAAGGAGTCGCCACTGACCAAAAAGAAAATAATAACATTTGCATGGTATGTATTGTACAATGAGTGAGGTGGTTGCATGACGTGTCCGACTCGGAAAACAAAATAGTCCTTCAATAATGCCATACATTGTTGTCCAACAGTTATTTTTCCAAGGTATGCTTCTCCCGCACATCAGAGGGCGGCGGACGTATCCACGCGATGCACCGCAAGATGCCTCTTCGGATGCTCCGTGCCGCTTCCGCTACGAGCACCACGACACAATGCACGCCATACACGATGAACTGGAGACTGAAGAGCACACCGGCCAAGAACGACATGACCAACACCGCACTAGGCCATGCGGTCCACGCTACCGATATCAGGAAAGTCGTCAGCGCAAAAGCGGACGTAAACATGCAGAGTGCCGGTATCCGTGCTGAAATACAGAAAAACAAATATTTGCCATTTTCTGGCACAGGATGTAAGGCCACATAGTTCCGTATTTTTCAGTTAGAAAAAAGAGGACTCACCTGGAATTTCGCAGGGTTTGTGTTGCAATAGGCCAGTAGAAACCAGGCATCTATTGTGAGACCGATGCCAGAGGCGACACTACCAACAGCTATGGCTCCCCTGGCGAAATTAGTAATGGTAAAAGTAGTACCTGACGAGAAGCCGAACACGCCAGCCTCGAGCCTTAAACAATTCAGTCAGTGCATGATTTATCCCAACGTCGGTTTCGTACCCTGCCAAAGCTACGAGCTGTCCTGGGATCAGCTGAGTGTTATCTTCGAGGCACAACTTCTTACCGATCCACCCACAAACCTCCATTCTGTACACAATTCGGTCAAAACACGTTCGTAGTCTGAATCTACTCGGGCTTCTCGAAGCTCGCGGTAAGGTGAGAACGAGTCCACGATGGAGTCGATGGTCGAAATCTGAGAATCCAGCGATATGGTTTCCGTGTACGTCGGCAGTGTCGATGCTGCAAACCATCGTTTACGATTTTTGACACGATAATTATCTTCACTGTCTGAGAGTGGAGGTACGAGGATAAGGTCGTTATCTCGGCGTTTGAGTAACGGATCCCGTTCATCCTCAGACTGCACACGATCGGAATCGGACCAGTAACCGGTATGCACTTTTGGCTCCGGGTGATGCGGTTCCGGCCACAAAAAACTTGGGTCCTCGCCAGAGTCGGTGGTCGGTGAACTAGAGTATTCTAGCATAATACAATTCAGTTAACCATTGACACGCCAAGTGGATACTATACCTCGATCCTCAGGATCCTCACTAAGGATATCCGATCCCACATCCTCTTGAACACACGTCGGTTGTGCCTTGCATACTTCAGGCAAATCGAGTTTTGCGACTAAAAGAATCGTGATGGGTTTAGCTTTATTTGTCCCACCCTTTCGCCGCGAGACAGGATTCAATTTTATATCAATACCTTCCTGTGGCGTTAGATAGGACAATTTGGATGCCAATTCGGACTGACTTCTTTGCTTGCATTGTTGCTGAGCTTGAAGACGTGCCAATTCTTGCAACGTACAACACGTACTCGCTACGAGATTCCTCCTTTTGTTCTTTTTCTTGGTTAGCGCCCGGTGATAGACACATATGTCTACCCGTGAGGATGCATCGATGTCATAACTGGGTTCTTTACTTGAGGTTTGGACCATGAAGAGTGATACATCTGCACTCACAATTGAAAGCACTGCTTTATGTTAGGATTTTGTCCGTCGCAGCCGAGACTCAATTCATGACATTGATGTTCACCAACGGTCACTGTCACTATCGCACGCCAGGACTTTTCTGCTCGTACGTGTTGAAGGCCATGAGCACGGACAACTAATGGCGAAGTCAACAACCACAGCCCACAACCAAGAAACGATGACTCGCATACCAGTAAATGACCAAGGTCTGTAGGATGGTATCATGAGAAAACCTTGTCTGACAGGAACAAAGGCAAGAAAATGTAATGATATCCACGCACCTGCCGTTGGTAAATATTCCGGACATGAGAGCAATCGTAACGAGTACAACTGTGTGTGGTGGAAACAGGCCAACCTTATTTTTGTCGTACAGCCTTTCTTGAGCTTGGATATTTGAATCCTGTGCCGCTACGACACAAGAAATATTGATTAAAATAATTATGCCTTTTACTAGTATAATTATTTCTTAGAGTTCTGACCCCGCGGATAAACATGAATAAACATGCGCCCACTTTGTTATCGCCGACTTCGCGGAAATCCAAACTTGAAGGCGAGTTACTTCTAAGTAGTGTTTACTATCGACAAAAGGCTCAAGATCACCAAGACCAGCACCAATCCAGGGCAAGAGCTCATTGCTACTACGAAGGCAAAAGTAACTCTATATCAACAACTCACCAGCGCTTCATGTGCATTGGACTAATGCTGCAGAAGGCGAAGCTTGAACGACTCGGTCCTAAATTCAAGAACCCTTTGAAAGCCCTTGCGAGCTATCGTGCGGTTCGAACGTCCCTTGTTGCTACGATGAAGGTAACAAAACCTGCTATCAATAACACCCCTTACAATGGAACATTTTTCTTACAAAGCTGATCCGAAGTGATGCTGAGGTCAATAACAACAGAATAATCTATCTATTTCCCACTTTGCCATCTCAGCTCCTTCGGCTGTCAGCGCTATCAGCAAGCAACCGCCAATACTCTCTGTGCATTTGTACATCCATGATCTAAGCAGTGTTGATAGCTCTTCTATTTAACGATAGATATGAACTGGGATTGAGAAAGATCATAGAGAGGGAGATGTTCATTGAAGTCAGAGTAGTGTATAACCAATGCCCTGCCCCTATATATGAGGCATGGGTCAGTGCCCAAGGTTGTCAGGGGCTGGCAACACTAACATACCTAGGCCCATCTGTCCCTCGCAACTCTCAAATTTCAATGCACTCTGGAAGCGGAGCTGCCAATATCGCGTTGTGTCTTGTTTGGAGCTCTCCTCGTGAGGGATGTCCAACTCTGGCTATGTGTGTGGCGTGCTTTGTTCCAAATCGGTGGAGCGAGGTTCACATGCAACGAACCTCATCACCCAAAAAGGTAAAATTCTTAGATGAGTGGAAGCTTCCGCGACATGTGAATGATACATTAGCTCTCTGGGTGCAACTGATACTGCCCACTAAGTTTACATGGAGGCTATACTAGATGTGGGGGAAGCGATGGAGAACTCATGTGGAATTATGGTGGAGGCTGCTGAATCACCGCAGCTACGATCAAAGTTTCAGCATTAAGTATGGTTTCGACATTCAGTACTAACATCCACTGTTCCCTGAGCCATGGTTGAGTGTCACTCCATGGACATTCGAGCCCGCTGTCAATACGGAATTGTATAGATAAAGGTGGAACGAGGAAGAGCCGGTGCTCGTCGGCTCTGTTTCTTGTGGGTTGTCGCTGGGTGGATCTTGAGTGAGTAAACTTGCCGTATCTGCGAGAGAATATATGCTATCGTCTATCCAAAATTAAGATGAGTTCTCGTCCAAATCTAAGTCCCACAATTTTCTCACCATCACTCAACTGTGAGACGTGTCGTGTGCTTATGAAAGGATTTGAGGCGCTGGCGCGTAAAGCGATAGCATTAGTTGCAGCAAGCACTGTTTGGTGTGCACTATCATCTAACGGGCCAGGTAGCTCAACCGCGATCCCGGTGATCGTCGCGCCTTGAGGGGCTGTCTCTGAAGTATGTCCAGGTGGTAAGCCCACTGGTAATACGTATACGCCGAAACGTCGTCGACTCACCATTCATAGTGCTCAGCTCTGTGCTTGGAACTGCTCGAATAAGTCTTTCTTCTCTTTGTATCCTCTCCGATGTGCGCTGTACGTTGGTTCGCAATTAATGACAGGAGATGGACGCTTCAATAACCCGACCTTGGTGTCACGAAATAAGTCTTTAGACGCAGCATGAAACATCCGCGCGGCTCGATAGTGACGGAATTTCGTGATTATATTAGCAGACTTCGGGTGATTTTGCAATTTTGCCTCCTTAGCTGTTAACCTGCCAGTACGTGAGTAGGTCGATAAGCGAAAATTCAACATTCACTGACGCTTCATACTCAGCCCTTGCGTTGAAATAAAAGCGCTTATCCGTATTTAGATCGATGCCCATCTCAGCGATCTTGATCATTTCGTCCAATGTTGCGGTGAGCAAAAGGCTGCCCTTGCTGATAGGATCTTCAGCATTGCGGTATGCAAGAGGAAAAATGTCTTTGTCGTATTCGGAGGCGGCGCCAAGATTGACCGGGAAGATCAGAGTAGCACGTCCTGAGGGAGTCATACTATGAGGTCACGGGATTGGGGGGAGGATGGTCCGGACGAGATTTTGTTCAGGTATTATAAGGGAGATTCCACCGCCCGGGAAAGAACAGTTGCCATCTTGAAGCATACTTTTCCAGGGTAACCGATTTCAGCGAACATAAGAAGTACGCTGGGTTAACAAAAATTAATTTGGTAATAGAAAAGATTAATTTGGTAGTAGAAAAGCAATCATCGAATTATGTGTTTTTTCTTCCTGTTGGGAGGAAAAATTAGACAGGTACACTAGTCTTGGGATACATTTGACAAAGGTACTTTACGTCTCAGAGTTTTACCCCGCGGAAACCTCCGTAAAGCTCCGCGATGAGACAGATCATGCGCTGACTAATCAAAGCATCGTGGGTCGTGGTGGGTGTGTGTTTGTGCATATTTAACAACGTGTTGCCCATGTGTTCTAGCAACCAATGAAGTTAACCTTCCCGAAAACCTGTTCTCCGTGATTCTATAGCCTCAAAATGGCGCGGGCAGCTGTGATGGACGCTGACCGTGCCCGGAAGGAACTTGAGGTTTGGGGGACAACTGTCCATCTCCGCCCAGAAGAACTAGATCCCAGAGAAATTTGGTGGCATGAACGCTATCAGCGACTCAACACTTGTGGGTATCTCCTACGCCCCCGGTACTCCCCCGAGTGGGTTCCTTCGTGGACGGTATCAAATAGAGACTGGGCAGAGTGTGAGGATGGGAAGAGGTTACGGGTATGCATGTTTTGTCTACACCTCTTCGGCTCTCAATTGGTTTGTAGTACGGGCAAGTCATCGACGCGACCAGGATTTCGGACGGTAAAGTGGTGACTTTGAAGCAGATTGCAAGAGCAGAGCACCCTTACGAAGTTGACATCGCATTGTATTTCTCTTCTGAAGACCTTGTCTTGAACCCCGCCAACCATTGCGTTCCTATCTATGATGTTCTCGCTTTGGATGGTGACGATGACTTTGTTATCATTGTGATGCCTCTACTGCGACCTTATGCCAATCCCCGGTTTGACACTATCGGAGAAGCAGTGGAATGCCTTCGCCAGCTGTTCGAGGTAAAGCAGGTCCGTTGTCGTGAGTGACGTGTATTAAATTTCGTGTAGGGACTTCAGTTCATGCACAAGCATCGTGTTGCTCATCGGTAAGTGGGATGGTCGCTGGCTTTTCCTCAGTTGACACCCAAACAGGGATTGCATGAACAAAAACATCATGCTCGATCCTACGCATCTCTATCCTCAGTCATTCCATCCCATAGAGATCAACCTGAACAAGGACTGTAGTGGCCATGCCAAGCACTTCACACGTACTCAAAGACCTTCAAAGTACTATTTCATTGACTTCGGCATTTCTCGACGATACGATCCTTCAAATACTAATCCAAGAGAAGCACCAATATGGGGCGGTGACAAGGAGGTCCCGGAGTTTCAGAATTCCAATGAACCTCGCGATCCTTTTGCCACCGATGTCTTCTATATCGGCAACGCTATAAAGATGGACTTTCTGTTGGTCAGTCACCCGCTTCGTCTGCATCCACTCTTGCATCACCTGATACAAGACTGCCAGGAAAGGCGAGGATTTGACTTCATGAAACCTTTAGTTGCCGATATGATCCAGGCAGACCCGGCCAAACGCCCGAAAATGGATGGGGTCATCGCCCGGTTTGATGGCATCCGGCGTGGACTCAGTCAGCGCACATTACGTTCACGCGTCGTAGAGGTCGACGAGGACCTATTCGAACGGGTCGTTCGCACCACCTCCCACTGGAAACGGCGCATTAAATTTGTCGCCAAGCGTGTTCCGCCTGTACCTAGTCTACCTCCCTAGGACGTACCGGTTTACTACCTGTATGTGTTGTGTCACGTACGATCATGTTGCGTTGTGTAAGCCTGAATCATTGGATTTTAAACCCTAGTGGACATATTGTTTGCAGTCTGATCATGAGTTCCCCCTTTCATCCTGCGCTGTACTGTATGTATAAGTGCAGCTCAGGCGAGTGGAGTGGGTTCAAGTTCGCGGTCGCGACCGATCATTGACTCATCCACCAACACATTCAATCCTGTTCGCATTTCCAAGGTAAAAGACGTCCGTCGGGAATGGATTACAAGGCTCATCTGAGTTTTGAAATTCTGGAACCTCCTTGTCTCCTCCCCGAATTGAAACTTCCACGGGGTTGGTCTCCGACAGATCGTACTTCCCGGAGAGGCTAAAGTCAATGAAATAGTACTTTTGAGGACGTTGAGTGCGAGTGCAGTGTTTCGCAAAACCACTGTAGTCTCTTTTGAACATCGTCTTCGTGGGGTGAAAGGATTCCGGGCAGAGCTCGCTTGGATCTATCGCGGTCTTTCTGTTCATACAATCTTTGTCACAGAATGAGATCTCGATTTGAACTTGTAGGTGGTATATCCACACCGCTGCGCAACGTGATGTCGGTGCATGAATGAAAACCCCTTGAGGGATGCACTGTGTGCATGGAGGATCAAACAATTGGTGGGAACAGTCTATCGCCTCACCAAATGTGTCGAAGTACGGGTCAGCGTAGGCACGAGCTGAGGCATAACCAAAACAACAACGTCAGCGTCGTCTTGCTGACTCTTGCAGAGTGATAACTTCGAAAATTGGGACATAGGGGTCCGCGGCATTTGAATTGAGAGAAGCAAGGTCCAATGCCTGTTCGTAACGGATGCACCGATTTATCGATACGTTTCAAAGTGACGTATTTGCCATCCGGGAAGCGAGTGGCATCCATGATTTGAATCCTCGTCGTGACGTGGATGAAGAACCGGGTGTGGAGTATACCTACTGTCATTCGCTTGCCATCCTTGCGTTCGGCCCAGTCTTTCTTTTCGTCGGTTTTCCAGGATGGGACCCAGTTGGATGCGTATCTGGGACGCAGGACATATCTCCGAACTTTCAACTGTTCGTAGCGATCGTGACACCAAATTTCTCTGCTGTCCAGCTCTTCAGGAGGGGGAAAGTAGTTGGTCCCGAAGGCGAGGAGCTCCCTCTCCCTTCGCAGCGCATCGGGATCTTGTTCTTGGCCAGCTGGGTAGGTTGTGTCTGTCATTGAACGCACCAGGCAAAGTTTCGAGTCACTGTGAACGAACTGGGATAAAGAAAGTGGTGAAGCTATGTACGCGGCTGTCAGGGCCGCGGAGTTACGATTGATCCGCGAGTCCCAGCTTGGAAGAACTTGAATGTTGACTCACTCTTGCCTTGCCGAGCTCAATTATGTACCTGGTTCCCGACCAAATGGCTGGTCGGACTCTGAGCTCTCCCAAGAATGCCTTCTTGCGGACGAAAGAGAAGTTTCAAGCTGAAACACGAAGAGCATTTGGCACTAGTGAGGTATGTATGATCGACTCTTTGTGGTCTCCCCGATGCATTCATAACAAATACCATACCCTGATAAAGTCTTTACCTTGAAACAAAGCACATTGTCTCCAGTCAGTTACACCAATTGAAAAGTCTCCCACCAGATGAGTCTATTCACCTACAGATCTTCGGGCGTCGGGAATGTTTGCCTATTCCGTAAGTTCCAAAGACAAGAACGACCATCCAGAGCCAGGACTCAACCGTTTTGGGGCACACACGATCGTCCAGGTATTTAGGCCCTGCAATCGATATTCCCCCCTAACATCTCTCTATCCTGCTCACGAACGTATCATGACAAATAGTTGGACTGTCATTCCGGTCAACCTCGGCATTGACGATTTCTTTGACCGTCCGAGATCTTTGAGCAAATCGGGGGCTCTCGCACAAGGGGAGGTCCATCTCCGTGCTACTGTTGAGGAAGTGCTCAACACAGCTTCAATGTGTAAGAGCCTCGCTCAGAGCGAGGACTTTGCCCAGGCGACGCAACTCAGATACGTCGAGTTCATGCATCATTTTCTTTACGTCCACAATTTTTATTCACCCGTGATATATTAATGCAGGAGAAAACTCGGCTTGAAAACCGCACAAAGACTCTGATCCCGTTCAAAGAGATCGAGCCGTAAAGTTATTTTATACAGGAGGCAACCAAGTCGCTGTACATCGAGACTAGGTTATGTTGAAAGTTTTCCCACACCTCGATTATTGACTTTTTGTTGGCGAGGACCACGTCAGAACGGATGGTAGGATCGCTGCAACGTGCCAAATCACAAAGCGTGTCGGTCGAGGTGGAGGAGGGGGTTCGATGGCGCGCGAGCATTCGACGTCGAGAGCTAATGCAGAAGATCAGCGCACCTCACGGAACGACGAAGACGTACCGAAAAGATCCCATGATCCTCCATCACTCCCCTGCCCATCCGACCCAGTGTCGGCGCTTCGAGAAGAAGAGCAGCCTGACAGCAGTATGACAGCCCAACTCCCATCGTAACCATTCTTTTTGTGATAATCCGTCCCAGAGGGTTTGCCGGTGAAACCCACTATTTCATAGTTGCTTCCGACGTTGACCCAGACAATGTAATTGGCTTGGAAACAACAACCACAGGCGCATTTGACGCGATCATCCCGAATTTGCTGGCAGGTAGAAAATTCCTGGGTCAATTGAACATACGTGCGTCTTCTTTGCATCTAGGATGCGTTTTTCCCTGCATACATATCGTTGGCACTGCAGTTATGGATGCTTCCCAAGTACCAACGCAAAACGAGACATCGGGTTACAACACTCCATCCCAAACATCCTCGCCAGCGACGTCATGCTCCGCATGTAGCAGCACCAAGATCGTCCTCAAGGACACTACCATTGCCCCAGGAGCCATCTTCATTGTAACATCGTTGAGTTGGGGTCGTTCTCGCAACAGTGGTCGTGGGTATTCGTCATTCCATCACTGACTTGGATCTCCAGTTATAAGACACGATATTACTGTACCGCCACCACCTGAGTCTTCGTGACGTGAAACAGGGGATGATTTGTATCATATCGCACGTTGATGAAAGACAACCTTCCGATGTGTCAGGCACGGTTGTTTGCCTTGGATACCCGCCTCCCGGATTCACGGACCAAGGAGCCTGAGTGCTTTGCTGGCAAGCAAGCTCCACTTGAGGCTACCCCTCCTGTCTAGCATTGGGTGTGTTAGATGCGGTAACGCCAAAGAACCCGGCCATTTGAGATATATCGCACAACATAAGCTCTATTATTTCTTCCAAGGGTGGGTCAGTAGCGGTATATACGTGGATCGAGTAACCCAGCTATATCATGCTGTACTTCCCAGCTTCAATCAGTGTATCTTCTAGGAGGGGAGCGACATCCCAACGACTAATCATGAGTAAAGAACTCGGCTTGCCAGCTCAAAGCCAAGGAATGTAGCTCCATTTGCAAAAGGAGAACTACATCGCCGATGTCAGTCGGTTGATGCTATAACGCGGAGGTTTCACTAACCGAATAAGGGTGGGACTGAGGCCACGCGTGAAGGCGGCGATGCCTTCCGTCCGCCAAACTTTTCGCACGCAGTCCCGAGCAGAAGCATACTTCTGACCAGTCGACGGAGAGAATCCGTCAGTTTGCATTCGAGACTTGATCATGTCTATGGGGTATATTACTGCCCACAGCTACAAAGAAGCGGATGAGCGAAAGTGTCGATTCATCGAAGAGGGGGCTTACTGCATATCCAGCAGTTGCACCGTAGAGGACAGCATTGAGAGGGTTTATCTGTTCGCGACGGATGCCTTTTTGAGACATCTCGCGTTGAACCAGTTTCTCATACGCCATGAAATAGATTCCATAACCAGCAGCTTCACGCAAGAAAGTTACACATTGGCCTTTGAAGATGCCGGGAATCCCATGTTGTGAGTATATCTTCCGGATGGCATCAAAGGGGCCGTTATACATTGGATTCGTATTAGATTGTGTTTGTAGTCCTGCAATATCCCGTGAGACGGTCAATCGGCCCGATCATCCGAAATACTCACGGATCCTGATGTGCTCAACCGGACCAGAGACGAAGCCGTTCGCAAGACCAGCAGAAACACCTGCTGCAAACAGTTGACCTGCTCCGAGGGTTTTTCCGCCTTTACCTCCCTTCCCGTTAGCTAGATTATGTTCCGCGAACACTCTCTTCACGTATTCCAATGTACCAAATTGTATGGACACACAAAGTCCAATACCTAACAGAGGCGTGAGCGTGCCCTGTAAGGTTGTCAGAGATGCGATATCTTTTATTTCATTCAAGACCGAACCGACCTTGTAGAACGCCAGTGGTCCTTCGTTCTTCAAGATCCCCCCTGCACATTGCAGCATACCAGTGTAGGTTCCTTTAGCTGACGTTTGCATGCGCTACAGGGGTGCAAAGATATAAAACTCGAATATACTATTGAAGGAATCTTCAGGCACTGACTACTTTCACGATGTCAAAGGGTTGTCCAACGAGTACCTGCCTCGGCCGAAGAGAATTCAGCATCTGAAGCCGCTCGCGGAACATGTGTCACTCACCTGAGCAATTCCACCAGCAGTTCCTGCAGTCAAATCCTTGATGGTATTGCTTGCCATGTCTTTCCTGGTATTCCGAGAGGCGGAAAAGTAGCGCGTTGGTCAACCCGTGAAATCCTCGTCGGTACGCGGGGCAAACATCCTCGTTATCGTATATTCGCGGACATTGAAAATCTCTCTCACTCGTTACGTAATATATATTACGTTCTAGATAGCACGTGACTGCCATTGTTTCCTGTTTGAGAGGTCATAATTGGTTCATTCGAGTTTCCTAATTCCTACCGGTAAGGTTGCTCCCGATCGGACGACCAACGAGCACGATTCATGACATCTTTTTGCTGATAGTTCTCGAGGCTGATGACAGAAGTTGTCACAGAACAGACTGTCGAGGACGACGTGACTTTTCATGTCATAGACACAGGAAGTGTGGGGGCTGCTGCAGAGGACAACATGAATGTCGGGGATGAGGAGGATGAGGATGAGGACGAAGAAGAGGACGAAGAAGAAGCAGAGGAGATAGCGCGTCGCCTGAAGGAGCAACTTTGGGCAGACATCAGCAAGGCGCAAGCTGCGCAAGCCACCCCAGGCGCACAACCGCTTGCATCCCACATCACAGCCCTTCCGGCCCAGCACGGTATCTCTTTTCCCAAGACTACTCAGTCGAAGAAGCAAGATGCAGCATTGCAGACTATGAAGGCTATTCTTGCAATCACGGCGAACGACAAACTCGCCTACTCCACGCTCGCAGCGGCTGTCGTTCCCGGGACCAACAACGACAATGTAATGAACGTCCTGAACCAGGTTGTTCGCGCCGGGTCTATCTCGAAAGAACTTGCCAAATCTATGACGCCCGTCCTAGTGTCCCTGGCCCGCTCCGACACGCTCTTTGCGACGATGCGTCACTCAAATGCCCCTGCGATGCAACTTGACAAGGGAAAGCGGAAGCGCGATGAGAGCGAAGAGGAAGGACGGCAAAACGACGCCCGCGCTTTCAAACGACCGAATGTCGTATATTACGACCTCCAGCGACAAATAACCGAAGCTGTTAAAATTGTCTCCAGCGCTCTCAATGCCAACTCTCCGACCGATGGTTCGCTTGATCCGTCCGTTATATCTTCCGTCCAACTACATCTCCATCAACTGTTCCTTTTTTCCATGACATCATCCGCCGGAGGTGGTCCGGAGATGAATGCGCTACAAGAGATTGGTGGCTTGATTCAAGTCCTCGGTGTCCTCAGCGGTATCCAGATTGGCCCTACAGCAACTCCAAACCACGCCATCCAGCAGACTTCAGGCTCCACGCCCCATCCTTCCCACCCCTGGACTCCGCAAGGCACCCATTCCAATCCATCCGTTCCGTTCCATGATATTGGCACAGCCGTCTACCCTTGTCTCGTGCCCGGTTGCCGCAAGATATTCGCAAGGCTTTACAGCCTACGAGCACACCAGCGTGTTCACGCTATGCACCGCCCATTCCGTTGCGTAGCTTGTCCTGCGTCGTTTGCACGTAACCATGACCTCAAGCGCCACGCAAAACTCCACGAAAAGAAAGCCTGGCAGTGTGCTGGCTGCGACAAGATGTTTTCCCGTCGGGATGCAATCAAGCGACACAAAAATAGCAGTGCGGCACGCGGCGCCAAGGGAGAAGTTTGCGTGAACGCTGCAATTAAGGAGGTGGTATTGGATAGAGAAGGAGATGAGGACGCGGTGCGGGAGGGTCGGCGCACGAGAATGTGGGCAGATATCGTCGCCGGCAATGCAGCCGCTACGACATACTATGGCCACGGAGACAACGGACATATGGAGGAAGGAGAGGTGCACGGTGATGTCATCAGACAAATGCAGGCCGCCGTGCTCAGCCTCCATGCAACGTTGCAGGGACACGTATCGTCCGCGCTTGGTACTGATCATGCAGCACCTCCATTGCATCTCGACCCGACTGGCGGGCAAGCAACATTAGCGAGCGTGATTGCTCGTGCGCAGATGCAGAATTTAGTTCCTCAATTCCAGACGCAGGGTATGGGCTCAGCCGATAACAGCGGAGACTCAGTGCACCCTGAAGGGTCTTCCCACCCTAATGACAAACAACCTATGACGCTTGATTCCGCTCGGTCCGTGGATAACGGAGCGCGACGCGAGAGCGGGATTCCCGCACCTCAATTGTCGCTATACGGCTTGTCGGAAGAGCAGACAAAACTGCTCGAGCAAGCAATTGCTAATGCCGCGTCAGCGGCGCAGGCACAAGCTGAAGCTGAAGCCGCCTTGGAGGAAGAAGACGAAGAGGACGAGGAGGACGAAGAGCCGCATGACTTGGACGAAAATAATGATACGCTCAGTTCCGCTATCACCCGGGCATCTGCAGCACTGGCGTCAGGGCAATGATCCTATCTATTTTCTTGCGTTGTA
>JBBPNN010000289.1:0-31790 GCA_038090935.1 Hortiboletus campestris
CCGACGATCCAAAACAATCATGCAAACACTGCAACGCACTCGCTATCCCCTGTACCTATAACTATCAGCCCAAGAAAAGAGGTCCCCCGAATCTGTGCGCCATTCTTCATCCACATAAATCATTATTCACACTTCCATAGCTACTTACGTCGTCTACAAGAGGGGGCAGCACGAAACTCCCAACTAGATACCCGCGACCCTGCTGCCCCTCAGGCTGATCCAATCTCCCCAATCTCCGCACATCGTTCCCCCACCCACCCCCGTGTCTCACCCCCACTCCCACAACCAACCTCACCTTCCTACCTCGATCATCCCCTCACACCAACTCAGACAGCCTCCTCGATCATAACCCCCTCCCGTTACCCAATTGCAGCCGACTCTTTCCACTATTCGCCCGTTAATGCCGTCCCGCACATCTCGTTCAACGGTTCGCCCGAACCTACTGCAAACCCACCTAAGCCCAAAGACACTCGGCAATATGCCTCCGAACCCAATGGCTCATTCTCTACCTACAACTGGTCGTACAAACATCATCAATCGTTGCCCATCCTCTCCCCAACGGTTATTCCACCTCTTTCATACTATTGCCGCCCCCACTGCTTAGAAGATACCGCCCCAAGGGACACCATATATCTCATTATCGCCCTTTTCTTCGATTTTGTTTATCCACTCACCCCCTGTGTTCACAGGCCATCGTTCATGGCTGATCTGCATTCGCACAGGGAAGAGCGGGATCCCTTGTTCTTCGCCTTAGTCATGTCAACACTCTCGTCTACTCTTGTACAGGTCCCCAGATCATACCTTCCCATGGAACGTTCAGTCGTACGGAAGCTCGCTCAGACATGTTATGAAGCCAGTCGGCATATTACAATCGCTTCATATGATCCTCCCACGTCCATGCACGTCGTCATCCGCTACTTGTAAGACTTTATTCATGCCTTGGTAGTGTGATCTAACATTTTCTTAGCGACAGTATTTACCACTTTTGCGAAGGGCATGACGCGACGCAACATGCAGCCTTTGGCGAGGCCGCTCATATCGCCGTTACCCTTCATATGCATGAAGAAGCGTCCTATGATGGATTAGACCCCATTGAATGCGAAGTTCGCCGCAGGACTTTTTGGCTACTCTTCGGTGGTACGTATACGGCGTTGTATCTGCTTCAAGTGTAAACTCTCTGTGCCTCGATATTCAGCCGACAAATCCATGTCAATTTTGTTGGGCCGACCAATCTGCCTTCGTGATGAAGATTGCACAGTCCATTTCCCAAAGGAACTCGACGATGAATAGTGCGTACCTCCTTCGCAAAAATCACCATCAACTCAACACCGCTTTGCACTCGCATTGTCCGTCTAGCATTACCCCTAGTACATATATGCCCCAACCACATGGAAAGACAGCGATCGTCTCCGGTCTGAATTATATATCTAGGATATTTGCCCTACTGGGAGAAATATTGGTTCGCATCAGGGTAGACAAGCGATCACCTCCCCAGGGACAGTTTGCCACGGCGCGTCTCGAGGAGGTCCACTCGCTGCATTCGCGTATCCTAGGAGCCCTTATGCATGCACCAGAACCGTTGCGCTTAAAGCGAACTCACCAACACAATCACCTCCCAGCTGAGTTCGGCGGTGCTGGCTTTAGGCAGGCGACATTCGCGGAAGTGAAAGATTTTTTTGATAACCCCAAGGCTTCCCGTGCAAATGCGTTAAACCCGTTTCTAGTCATGCAAGTTAATCTTTACGTGACTCAGGTAAATCATTACTATCGCATTGCCCCTACGGTAGATCGGGTAACTAGTGGTGCCCCAGCAACTCGTCCGATTTGTCATTGAACAATACCGTGACGAACTTGTGACTTCTTTGCAAGGAAATATCGACGAGCATCAGGTTGCGGAAGACCGAGAAGCTATTGCAAGCGATCTTCTCAACATCCTTCGCAGGTGACTTATATCGCGCGCTGATACCTCGCGATGCTGAAAACCTTGATAGTATACCCATTCAGTCAATAGCTACCAACGGACCCTCGTTGGTGAGACCTTGCAATTTGGCGCTTTCTGGCAGTTGACACCCTGCAGGTCCAAAAGGTACGGTTTATCGCCTCCACGTTGCTTGATACGGTCTGCAAAGCAGAAACCGCCCCTGCGTCGGCTGCTCGGGCGCATGCATTTTTGTGTAAGTGACCCTCAGTATCACTGACTCACTAACCACGGCCATTCTAGGGGATTTCCTGTCAATTCTATCTGAGATCGAACGGAATTACCTGTGAGTTTCTTACGGAATCCTATCTGACGCGAAGCTTACCATCAGTACTAGCCTGGATGATGACCGGGATGGCGCGTCCAATGCTGAAGGAATACCTATGGTCTGATACTTTCATGATATCCACACATTCCCGCATTTCTCTACCTTTGTGCTCTGCCGGCTTTCCTGAGTTTTGTAATAGACCGTTCCTCCCATCAAAGCAACTATGCAATTATTTAATTTGTTCAGCTAATTTCATGTCGTTATCTACACCTCGCCCCTATCCAGGGCACGTAGCATAGTCCGTGCCCGATCCACATCCAGTCTCCCCTCTGTGCAGTGTCGCCGCACCATATTCCCAATCGCGCGTCGCTGCCTCCTCTGCTCCCGGTCCCCCCACTCAGTCTTTCCCCGCATCAGACTCGCCCAGAAATTGAATGCCATCACTGGGTCCTCCAGGTGCAGGCACGCAACAATGCAGCACTTCCCCACGTTCGGCGTGTGCACAGCGCTCCACTCCCCTGTCGTTCGCACAACCTCCCATGCTTGCCGAACATTAGCTTCCAGCCGCTTGTCGTCGATGCCTTCTCCGACCGCCACGCTCGCCCGGATCAGTGACACCATCGACTTTGACGACAGCGACACACCAGCTTTGCGCGCCCGGTCAAGTATTTCCGTCACTAGCTCGGCGTCTTCGTGCTTGATCGCCTCATGCAACACGGTGCCAAACGTGACCTCGTCCGGCCGCAGTCCCTGAACCGCCATCCGGTCCACCATCTGCCACGCCGCCCTCGGTGATTGACGGGCCATCGCAGAAAGCGCGATATTGATGTCGTGCCGGTCTGGTATCTCCCGCCGCCCGATCAAAACTCGGAATGGACGAAGCCCCTCGCCCATCTCTCCGAGCATGAAATATCCTCGCGCAAGCGCGCTCAAGTCAAAGTGATTTGCTTCCTCCAGTGGTAGTATCGACTCCCGAAATGCTTCCAGAACTTGACGGGCGAACTGGTAGTAATCGGTCTCCTCGTCCAGGTCCGAACACCCTTCGTCTACACGAGGTGTTCGAACCATCCCCTTCAACCTCTTCCTTGTCCACGAGTCGCGTTGAGTGAATAGACTAACCATCCGGAGCATCGTTGCTGCGTTCCGAACCACGAACTCGTGTCCGTAGCCCGCCGAGTACCTCTCCCAAAGTGCGCGCGCTTCCGTCGCAAATCCCCGGCTAGCAGCCAGGGCAATGAAACGACCTCGATCATAACGGGGTATGGGCTCCGACGTGTCAACAACCTGTTTAGCCAGAGAACGTGCGAGATGTACGTCATGTTTTTGTGCGACGAGATAAGCCATTAACCACGTTAACGTCGCGCCTTGAGGTGACGGGTAATCTCTCATCGTCTTGACTCGACGAGACTGTGTATGACTATAGAACATGTGTGCGGATTCACAGTCACCCGCACACAATGCCCGGCTATAGAAGAGATGTATAGTTTTGGTGGGAATAAGAATGCCACAGCGGGGATCCACGAGACGGCACATGAGCCAAGAACATGCTTTGAACTGCGTGGGAGAACACCTCTCCAGGGAAGCATGTAGTAATTCTAGCGCAAGGGGTTCCAAGTCCTGTTTGAGCGAATCTTGCGACTTGATGATTGACGCAACGAACCCCACGCCACGATGATGCCAGTCCCAATGCAGACAAGCGCGCGCGAGTGTAGATCTCACAATTACTGCGAAATCATGCGTGAGTGGAGGCGGGACCTCGGCCAGGAAGGCTTCGGGAGGTACATGACCACAATCGGTAAGGGTTTGAAAGAGTTCAAAAGCTTCGTGATATCGCTTTAGTGATACGAGCTTGTCAATCAATGCGTATGCAAGGGAGGTGGCTTCAGGGGGTCGGTAAGATACAGCTTTTGCTCCGGTAGGCGGCTGGAGCGATGCGAGGTGTTTCAGGAAAGGGTCAAGGATAAAATCTACCAAGGATTGGTCAAGGGTGTCTGAAATTGCATCATCTGTGATGATTGTCATTACGTGCAACACTGCTGGTGCGGGTAAAGCGCAGAGTTGATCTTGGCGACGGATAATAGTGAGTAGGGATAGTGTCGTCTGTTTGTTCAACAGATTGTAATATCGGCGAGGAACGCAGAGGAGGGACACGGCTACCTCGGCACGCTGCTGTTCGTCAAGGAGATAGTCGTCCAGTACGTCTGCTGTAAGACTATCCACAATGTCCTGAGATCCATGCTTGACAGCTCCCTCTGCAAGGCAGCAAAGAACACCTGTTGGCAGCGAGGCGGAGAATGTAGGATCTTGGGCACGTAATTCTGTGTAGGCATCAAAGGGGCCATGCTTGGTTTTCTCGGGCATGAGTTCCTTCGCCACCACCGGTTTAGAATCCCTTGCCGCCTTCGGAACAGAGTAACGCGATACACACAACACACTCTCCAACAGGGCTGGTCTTGGATCTGGAGGCGGGTCACCGGGTTTCCTGGAGGATGGCTGTACCGCAACCTTAGGGAAACTCTCGCGGGTGACGAGATTGGCATGGCTGTATCTGTGGTTAAAAGATGTTCTGTCACGGACATGACCTTGGATGAGTCGTTGGGCGAAAGCTGAGTTGGAGGTGTGCGCTCGAAGGATATGGCGACAAAGTAACATATGTTAGCTAGAGGGCGCGCGGTCACTCGCAGTTTATTTTCTTCAACGCGCAAAACTGCTCACCGCATGCCGCATGTGTAGCCGGTTCTTGACAGGGAGTCTCGACGCCCTGATGAACGCGACCCGCTAAGTTGGTCTTTTGTGGATGAAAATTTGGGAGAGCGAAAGGGAACTATTACAAACAAGGACAAATACATGCAGTAACGCGGCTCGGGCCGCCATTGGGAGTTTCCTTTTTCGGGTAATTGCACCACGTGGTCCAAAGCAATACGGTGAGGTTGTACATGGTCACCAACGTCTGCTGCAATGGGTGCCAGCCAGTCGACAAGTTCACAAACCCAGACATCTCATGCCCTTCATGTCTTGCGAGTCACCCCTTCTTCTCCAGCATCTCAGACATCCATCGAACCCTTTTTCGACTTCATCGTAGGTTACAATGACATTGATTCCTTTTCTGCCAGGACAGAATTGGACGCAACCGAGCTAGAACGGATCGTCGAGGAACACGAAGGAAGCATTCTAAACCTCCTCGTTTGGAGCAGCAAAACGCGCGATACACGAGGTTTGTCGCCTTCCCAACATGCGACTACAATCCACGGATTCATCACCCTTTTCTGACAGTGGTTCCTATCGTGCCATCTCGTGGATGGGCGCTCGCACAGCAGGCAGTTCTTCCACTGGAAGACTCTGGTTCCTTGCCACAGCCATCCCTACTTGGTCTTAGCATGCGCATGTGTGAGTTCGAGTCCGCAACCGACAATGTCTGGCACGTGCTTGAAGTGATAGAAGGAAGCCCTGCTGAGAGTGCTGGTCTGGTTCCATATGGCGACTGGATAATCGGTTGGTCAGGTGGTGTCCTCAGTGCTGAAAATGATTTCTATGATGTGGTCGAAGCTGTATGGTGTCCTCTACCGTGCCGTCATATTCATATTCTCACCTCCACCATTCCAGCACGTAGACAAGCCTCTACGGGTTTACGTTTACTCCTACGATTTCGAGTATGCTTTCTTGAAATTTGACTTGCCTATCGAGACTCACGACACTTTTAGCAACCTTCGAGAAGTTGTCCTTGTCCCGAACCGTCATTGGGGTGGGGAAGGACTCCTTGGATGCGTTTTTGGGTGCGTTCTCATTCGTCATTTCATGACGGCCGAGAATAATGTAACCTTGTTTAGATTCGGCTACCTCCATCGTATCCCATCTCAGCCAACAGATCGCAAAGTACTCGATGCACTACACGAACACTCTGATCTCAAGGATCAACACCAGCTCTTTGTTCCCGCCGATGTCTCCCTAAATACAGCACCCTCTGGTTATGTGACGGGTGACCACGGTCACCCCCCGCGTCATCCATCACCGGTGGTTGCACATCCTTACCCTATGCGCCCCAGGGAGATGACCCGCCGGGCCGCTGATCACCCACTCGGACACGACACTCGATCCGCTTCCCGCCCTAGCACCCCAAGACGTTCGACCCAGACACCGGGACCCTCTTCTCAGCCGCCTGTTACAAGCCGCTCTTTCGGCTCTACCCTCAATGGTGATTCGTCACCCCGATCATGATTGCGTTCGCACACTCAAAGGGTCTCCACATGTCAAGGGACAGGGGCAACACCAGGTCTGTATTCGATTGCAAGCCCTAAGCAGCAGCAGCAGCTCAGTACATACAAGGCTTCACAAACGATAGAACATGGAGATGATGAGGATGATGAAGATGACGTTTCTGATGGCAATGGTAGCGTTTCAGGGACGGACCTTGGCAGTCTCACAAGCGTCGAATAACTCCGTTTGTGCATGTCCTTTCAAAACTTGTGGCAGATACCCCTCAGTATCCATCACATCAATTAAACGTTTTACGGAGATATCCTTTGCACCGCAACAGAATCTGTTTGCCTGGTGAGGGGTATGAAGAAACGCGAATATTCCAAAGCTATATCCCACGTGAAAATTACTATGGTTCAAATATCGTACATAGGTATATCTTCGTGTAAAAGATGTATATCCTGTGACAGCTAGGTCTCTGGCGATTCTGCATCGTCCAATGGCCCAGTGCGTGGATTAAATTCCAAGTGGAGGGCAATGGAAGGCCACACTGAACGATGTCCCGTCAACGCAGTAATGCGCAGTTGAGCAAAAGCCACGGACCTTCTTCAAAGCCTGGATGCCGTCCATTGCGGATCTGACGCCACACATTGCGCATGGCCTCCGACGCTCGAATCTCACTCCAGTGTTCCAGAAAGTAGTTCACCTGTATCTTTCGCACCTCAGCGAAAGTGGCTGAGAAAGGTGAGAACACCTCGAATGGAATGTTCTCCACAGTGAGAGACTTTTGAATATGCTAACCAGACGGGTTAGAGCATGGCACATGATGAGTGGTGTCTCCTACCTGGTACGCCCTCTCTCTCAGCTCCAGGAGACCAAGCTCTGAGGACTCAGAGGGTGTACCACGGAATATATTTATATTTACTTACTGTCGGCCAAACGATATACCGCTTTCGCAGAGCATGGTGCAGGTCGTCCCGGTCGAGATTGTTGCCACTTCTTGATCCACTCTCGCCTTGACGTAGGGCTATCAATGTGGGCAGAAGCCTTGGGACCATCGTGTAAACTCGACTGGCTGTCAGATGGAGTTGCTGTAGCTGTTGTCGCTGTCAGCCTTTTCGATGATGCGGCAGCCGTAAAGGACGATGACAGGGGGGCGAAAACGATAACATCTGTGTATATCTGCACGACCGGTGAGTGAAAATCAAGAATTAGTCAAGTGACGTCGCACATAGTAAAGGACGGCTTTGTATGTCGCATAAGCGACATCGCCTACAACAACCTGCATCTTCTTTGGTCCTGGAACAGCTGGTGTCTCCGGCGGTAAAGAGACACGATTTAGACAATCTGGATCTGTCATGAGGGAAACATCCTTGCTTCTTGGGGAAGATGGGTGGGAGAACTTCGGCCTAACGTTGCGGAATTCTTCTTCTTCGATAATGATTGAGGGTGCAACACTATTTTCGGTGCTTGCTGTCCCTTCAAAGTGCTTGGCAGCACTATCTTCAACCACGGGTGGCGTAGTGTGAGAAACACCAGTTTCCGGAACATCAGGCTCGATGTCGAAACTGGGTTCATCTGGGAGATCCGACATTATATCATCCTCTTCATCGTCCGAGTCTTCGAATTGGCGAAATAGGAAAGTAGAATCGGAAGCAGTATCTCCTTCGTCGTGATCCGGCTGGGGGTTGGCCATATTAACATCCGTAGAGGCCTCGACAAAGCCGGAGCCAAACACTAGAGAAAGTGAGTCCACCTCACGAGGCGGAAAAGTAAAGTGAATTACTGGATTGAAAGTAATCAGCACGTTGGAGTATTTTCCTGTTTGCATATATGATTCGTTTTCCCTTGAGTCCGCTTCTCTTCAGGAGCACAAACTCGACGTCGGAGTAGAGAGGGTCGTCGAGGAGTGCACCAACACACTCCAGATAACTTTTCGGGACGAGTTGTGTGGGAGTGGTTGGCGGTTGTATTGGAGGCTGCGGAGAAGATGTGATGGTGCAGATAATCAGTAACGCATCCGATTCCTTGACTGGAGTAGAATGATAATAAACATGATCTCGTCTAGCAAACTGGGCCCTGTGGAGGGGTTATGAGGCCACAAAAAGTCCGTATTTCATCAGTTCATACCATCCCCAGTTTGCGGTCTGTCAAGACGGGGTGAGGGAGGTCGGTGCAACGAAAAGACAGACCCAACCTTGGAAGAAAATGAATGATTGTGCGCTTCCTTGATGTTGAACAGTACTGTTTTCGCTAAGCTGGAGGAACGGGAGTGCGTCGGCATTAGTAAATGCAGCAGTCGTCGTATGGCTTGCCTTCGCAGCTCGAAACTGAACTTGAAAACGCCTTCCCGGACCCATCTGCGTTTAGAGATATGGACGAGCTGGGGGGATGACAGAGGTAGAGACATACTTTCCGTCTATGGCGTTGTCCTTTTCCGCTGCCGTTGGCTAGGATAGGTCAATGGACACGCAACGGTGGTCGGGACTGTACCACCGACCTCACAGGAGAGGTACAAGCTAACAAAACCTCCACTTTCCGTTCCCGAGTTTGCATAAAACAAGATCTGAATGTGATCTAGACCGGAGTCAGCTGGTAGGGCGGGGACTAGCGCACCTGCCACTGTCCTCCCCCGAATTTGACTGACTTTGTCACTTTCGACTTGGACTCTCCTTTGCTGTTCATACGTTGGTGAATATACGCCTACGTTGGGAGCGATCTGGGTGGTTACCTTGCGTCGAACAAGGATCTGAGACCCCGGAGTGTCCACTCAAAGGTGATCGTTGAGCTTTCGTGAGCATCGTAAGCCTTTTCCATGACTTGTAGAGGGTGATGTAGAGAGGAGATGGATCACGATAGGTCTGCCATATGGCTGGGCACAGGGAGAGGCACGATTTCTGTACAAGGTGAATAGCCCCTGTGCATCCATGAGTATGTGGATCACGTGTTGCTTTGTAGGGCTCGACGACGTCGCTACGACGACTGCCACCAGTTATTGTCCTTGTACTGAATTGAGTAGATTTCGGGCACCACGACACCCCGCCCCGCCCAGCGCCAGCCCAAGAGTAGGTCCGCCTCTTTCCCTTTCCACTCCCTCGGACTCCCTCTCCAAATCCTTACGTTTGTAGATGTCGTCCGAGGAGCAGTCCACCGTGGTTCGAATCACAGGTACGCTCCCATCACCACATTCGTGCTGTGCACTCATCACTTCCAGTTCTGGCCGCCAACTCCCTCGTCAAGCGTGAGGTCTTCAGCCTTCCAGACCCGTTTGCCGTGGTTTCTGTCGACGGCGATCAGACATATACCACGAACGCGATTAAGCGTACCCTTTCCCCAGCGTGGAATCAACATTTTGACATGTCAGTCTTTTCCGTCGAGGCTCACGTTCCTGCAATTCCTTACTGTTGCTGCTAGCACTGTTCGCCGTTTATCCACTGTAGTCATCCAGATATTCGACCAGAAGAGATTCAGAAAGAGAGATCAGGGTTTCCTTGGACTCGTCAGGTTGGGCGGAGACGAAGTTCTTGCCTTCTCAGCAAACGGTCACGGTAACTGTTCCCCTCACTTCCTCATCCCTTTTCTCACTATCAACGTTACTAGGTCTCATCAGCAGAGATCTCACCCAATCCTCAAGTGGTGCACAAGTGTACGGCAAGCTCCTCTTTTCATTCTCTCTGCCGCATATCGGAGGATCGCGGATCCGTAGCGGACAAGCGCCCACTGCTCTTCCTGCGCTACAGCTTTCAGACACAGTATCTTCGGCGTTGCGTCATCGCAGGAGCACCTCTTCCTTTCCACCAGAATCGTCGCCACACAGTCCCCACCATTCATCCATGTCTTCCTTTACGCCTCTTGAGGTTTCAGCCTCCACACGACCTCGCACTTCTGGAGATGGACCTCTATCAACCGTGTCACAGACACCCCTACCACTCAGACCTCAGTCGAGTACTCCCAGCGGACTTGGGGTGACGCCTGTTGACAGTGCACATAGTTCAATCCACCAGGATGAGACCGGCCCTCTCCCCCGTGGTTGGGAACGTCGACTCGATGCGAGTGGAAGACCATACTATGTTGATCACAACACCCGTTCTACCACGTGGAATCGTCCTGTTTTCCCATCAGACACTGCATCGCAGCGCGCACCATCATCATCCCGTTCGCAATCCCACCCGCCACAGTTTTCCAGTTCCAGTGGAGTTTATGCCGATGTCCCATTACCTGATGGATGGGAGGAACGTCGCACTCCTGAAGGGAGGCCATACTTTGTGGATCATCGTACAAGGTCGACGACATGGAACGATCCGCGATCATCGCAGGTCACCGTTACTGCTGCGTCGGCCTCTGCTACTGCCAATGCTAACCTCGGTCCACTCCCATCTGGATGGGAAATGCGGTTGACATCGAACGGTCGGGTTTACTTCGTCGACCATAACACTCGCACAACGACATGGGATGACCCACGTTTGCCGAGCAACCTAGATTCAAGTGCCCCTCAGTATAAGCGTGACTATAGACGAAAGGTGATTTACTTCCGGAGCCAGCCTTCCATGAGAACGAAGGATGGCAAATGTGAACTCAAGCTGCGGCGAAGTCGGGTCCTAGAAGATAGCTTTGCTGCGGTCATGAAGATGCGTGGCGATGACATGAAGAAGAGGTTGGTCATCAGGTTTGAGGGTGAAGATGGCCTGGACTACGGAGGAGTCTCCAGGTATGACCAGTAACATTTTCCTGGCTCACCGCTGATCTTTCTATCAGGGAATGGTTCTTCCTGATTTCCCATGAGATTTTCGATCCGTCGTACGGGCTCTTTCAATATTCCGCACACGACAATTACACCCTTCAGATCAACTGGATGTCGGGGATTAATCCTGAGCACCTGACGTACTTCAAGTTCATTGGGAGGATCATGGGATTGGCGATATTCCACAGACGCTTTTTAGACGCTTACTTCGTTACAAGCTTTTACAAGACGATTCTGGGCAAAAAAACGTCTCTCTCGGACTTGGAAGCTGTTGACGCAGATCTGCATCGGAGTTTAGTATGGATGCTGTAGGGATTGTTCTTGATCCCCATGTGCTGGCTAACCACGATCATCTGAACACCAGGAAGAACGACATTACCGATCATCTCGACGAGACTTTTTCAGTAACCGAGGACCGCTTTGGAGAAATCATTGAAGTGGAGCTTAAGCCTAGCGGAGCCAGTATTGCGGTTACCGAAGAGAACAAAAAGGAGTATGTCGAAGCTGTCGTTGAATACCGCACCAAGACCAGAATAAGAGAACAAACGACTGCGCTCCTCGAAGGATTCAAAGAGCTCATTCCTTCGGAATTGATTGACGTGTTTGATGAACGAGAGTTAGAGTTATTGATCGGTGGCATGTCCGAGATCGACACGTACGTTTCTTGACAGATTGTGGCAAGAAGCTGAGACGACTGAGCTGACTGGCCGCAGGGATGATTGGATCTCGTATACCGACTACCGCGGCTATGAAAAGACAGACCAGGTTATCGAGTGGTTTTGGCAATGCATCCGGAGCTGGCCGACTGAGCGTAAGGCTCGTCTGCTGCAGTTTGCAACTGGAACTTCGCGAGTTCCTGTCAATGGTTTCAAGGATCTTCAAGGGTCGGATGGGCCCAGGAGGTTCACGATCGACAAGTCTGGAGATCCTTCACAGCTGCCTCGGAGCCACACATGCTTCAATAGGATCGAGCTCCCCCCTTACGAAGATTACGAGAGTTTGGAGCGGAAACTGACATATGCTATTGAGTACGTCGGATCTCGTTGCCCGCGCGCGGTCGCATACTAATTGTCGTACCAGGGAAACGGAAGGCTTTGGAGTTGAATAACGGACTATTCTATTCTTCGTTCTTGATCTGCGATCTTCGTCGTCCTTATGCTATGGCGTTGTATCTATATCATGTGTACCTTGGAGCTTGAAGCGCAGGCTATTCACTTCATATCCTCATCTACAAGGACAGTGCATCTAAGTCTCTCATAAGGTGGTCATGCAAGTCGGATGTGCAGATGGACTCGAACCTATGACTCTAATATAGGTCCACTGTGTTGCTACCTGGCGAGGTCATCTCATGTGAGGACAATGACAGAATAATGGGCTGTCAAATGACACATCTTCGTCCGCCAGCAAACTGACTTGGGCACCCATCAACTCGACTTGGACGTCTCGACCAGCATTAGAGTCATCCTCCTCCTCAAAGCTCTTACCATTTCTACTGTCGCTATCGCTCGCAGCATGAAGACTCTGGAAATGAGGCCCGGGGGTCAGATCATTATGGAATTTCGAAAGATTTACTATTATAAGGTACGTTGGGGGAGATCAGCATGAGGGCCGCTTGTAACGGTCTGGATTATACGGGAAACCAGGAAACCTACAGCTGTTCTACCCGACCGGACGAATCTCCGTCCCTTCCCCGCCCTCGAGATCCCAGACCCATATCGAATCATTGACTCCAAGAATGACGCAACGGCCATCCGACAAAGAAATAGCGGAGACGGGTCCCAGAGGACGTGCAGAAAAAAACTGAGCCCTGGTGCGTGTGAGGAAGAGGGCGATGATGGCATATACAACCGATAGAACTGGAGGTGCGTCGACGTGTAACTCTGTGGAGAGATGTAGGACACTGACAAAGAGGTCGAACTGGAGACATCGCTTGACGAGCCTTGGTCATGCGATACGGGAGACCCGGAATCGGAAGCGTCGCCGGGGGCAAGGACGACCCATTTGCCATCGGTTTGGCAGTTTCTCGTCGTCTATCCAACCTCGAGGAACGTCAAAGGCGCGTGCCGAGCGTGTCCCGGTCGTGCCAGAGAGAGCACTGCAGATGTGGATGTGACGGAACGATGCCACCAACACTCCAGTGTACCGGGAATACTGGGCCGGCATATGCGTGTATGAGGTCGAGGAGGGGGCATGCCAGTGGTGGATGGCAATGGGATAAGGGCCAGCTTCGGTGACCATAAAAAACGATAAGGGATCGTACTCGTAAATACTGAACTCCCTTGTCGATAGGAAAGCCCGTCACGAGGACCACTCTAGCATTGTAACCACTTCTGTGACGTGGCGGATGCAATCAATGTTTGTATAGCAGAAACGACGAATGTTTTTGTTGGGTGACTTTACGGCAAGTCGACACGCCGGCTAGCGTCTTGGAACTGTGACCCCTTCTTGCTGCACAACACACAAGGACTCGATTTTGACATCCATCTTATGACACGATCAAGACAACACTTTGACGCGCTTGATGACAAGACCTGGTCCTGACAAATGCAAGTCCATGATGGCGCACGAGTCAATTGGTGGGCCTATCGACGCATCGACCTTGGGGTAAGTGCCTTGTATCCCAGTTTTCATCTATCCCTTCATTTATTGTAGATATCACTGGAAATACCCGCCAAACATAATATCAGTCCCAGCTGCCGATGAAGTGAGAGATAGCTTGCAATTCGTGACCCACTACACACCATCTGACTTCTGTTGACTAGCGTCTCCAACGACTTCGTGCTAATGGTGATAATAATCCGTACCGTCGGATGTCAAACACTCTCGGCTCCAAATTCTACCCCTCAGGCAACCCCAACGTTCGCTGGACCGTCCTGACAAAGCCTCCCGATGTGTGCAGCTTAGGCGCTGACTCGCGTCCGCAGAAGCGCCAAAAGCGTGATGCTAGCATTTCCTCAACCATAAAACCTAACGGTGCATCGTCATCGCATGCTAGGAGACCTGCTCCTCGTAGGCTTAGCAGCGTTTCTGAACCCGACACTGAAATGATCGAACCGCTTCGCGCGACCCTCAACCGCAGTAATCTTGCCCCAAACGACGCCGAGATTATCGACCTCGGAGCTAGCTCTGACGACCTCGACGAACGTGTCCCTCGTGCCGCCAAGTCGTCGTCTCCGGATCTAATATGCCTGATCACTCGGAGAACCGTCCATGCTTTCGAAACATACCTCACAGAGTATAGCTCACTTGCATCGAATAAAGGGAAGGGTCGCGTTAAAGAGTTTCTGGAGCTTGTGGAAAGCTCGGAAGAGGGATAAGATATCGAGGAATTTACGCCCCCTCCACCTACGGGCTGGCCTTTTAAGGAATCACGGGGGATACCCACAAACATCGTGCATGAGCGCAAGAGGTTCTTCGAGAGCGCACCACCCCGGCCCCCACCCGTACCGGCAGCCATACGCCGCCTCATGGAAAGGGAAGAGGGGAGAAAGTGGGTGGATTCCGTCGACTCGACAACTAGAACGGTTATCGGTAAGATGAAAATGAGGAACAAGGTAAGCGTAAGGTAACCAGACAAACACCCGTATCTCAAGGTGTTCTTGCTAGGGTGCGCTTGGCAACCAAAGAAACACAGGCGTATCCGATCGTGTTGGAACTTCATCGTCCAACTTCTTGGAGTCTACGCTTATGTAGGTGGGTTGCTGCGCGCAAGGCAGAAACACGAGTGCGAGGCGAGTTCGAAGGATAGAGATACGCAGAGAAGGGAATTAAGATAAACTTCGAGGTATCGGTGTTGGTCGTAGTCGTGCATTGTTGCTACTCGTCGCAGCGGAACATGCTTAGACCATTCGGACTGAAGAATACGAGGGGGAACTTGTCTGATTCTATGAGAAGGTACAGGACAGAATATATACAATTATAGGACAAGGAACTAGCTGAGTGGCTCAACACGAGGCGTAACGCGTGAAAACGCAGTGTGGTCACACAACACGAAGGCATCAGATCGGGACTTGGATACCGAGGTATTTGTGCGTTGGGTGAATGAAGGTGGTTTGTCGTCTTCATTCGGAGAGGTGCGTGAAATTTCTACAGGACAAAGTGGGGAGCGCATTTTGATCAACAGAACACTTGCGTATGGGAGTCTTCGAATACGTATCATTCTTCCAAGTACTTGTCAACTCGAACATATAGATAGCGAGTCATGCCAGTGGCCCCGGGCCGTCATTGACTCCGAGTTGGACCTAGACACAATCGCACGATACAAGTAGCATTGGGTTGTACTCCAGTGGTACTGTTCTTTTTACCTTATGCTCTGAGACCCTTTAAACTTGACTCTGCAGGCAATAGTTTAATCAAGCTCTGGTCAGAGCAGTGACTTCGACCACCTCGCACATCGCGCGGACCCTAAGTTAACATCGATCACGATCTCGACAAGTGCTAGTGAGGTCCCAGCGGTCGACGGGATCGGCACTCCCCGAGTCATTCTCCATATATTACCCGGAAGCTGGCTTCCCTCTATATACACTCCGACTTCCCTAACCAGCGCCAGCGCCACCTGTGAATCCTGCATCTCTCTCTACCGCTCTCTTTCTTAGCAATGTCCCCAGAATTCGATATTATCTTCGCTGGGGGCAAGTCATTCGTAGCTCGTGTCATATGCATATCCCGGCTCTGACTCGCCTTAATCCAGGTGGAACGACGGCGTGTGTCGTTGCAGGTCGCTTGATCGCCGCTAATCCTTCCCTCAAGATCCTCATCATCGAGCGCGGTCAGCATTCACGTGATGTCCCTATCCACGTCCAACCTTGCCGATTCATCGAGAACATCGCCCCCACTAGCACCACTGTATCTTTCCACACTGCGAAGCCGAGCGATCACCTGAACGGGCGCGCTATCACTGTACCTAGTGGAAAATGCGTAGGCGGTGGTTCTGCTGTCAATTGTAAGCAGAGTTACCCGACCTGCATTCTATTGTCACTCACCCATGTCATCTCGTACAGTCATGGCATACGTACGCGGCGCCGCGTCGGACTACGATGATTGGGCAAAGCTCGGAAACGAAGGATGGAGTTTTACCGAGCTACTTCCCTTGATCAAGAAAGTAAGTGTCAATTTGATGGCTCAGAGACATCCCAACTTTACCACGGATCAAATTTGAAGGCGGAAACGTTCACGCCCGTGGCAGGTCGACCAACACACGGATATGCTGGGCCTATTCAGATCGGTGTCGGCCAGGACCTTGGCATAGGAAAGCAATTCTTGGACGTGGGGAAGGCGTATGATCCTCACCGTCCACAAGTCGATGATAACAACGATTTTGAGACTGCAGATGCACATGGTGTAAGTATTACTTCGTCTACAAAGCGGTCATCACACGCGCGCAATGTGGACTTACTCGATTATCCGATTCAGCCATGGTACAAGTAAGATTGTGTAGAATGATGAAACATGTTTCCAGCCAACAATTTAATTGTCAAGGTATATTGATCCCAAGACCGGCAAACGTTCTGATGCAGCCTCCGGATACCTATACCCATGCTCACAAAATGCGAATTTGGAAGTTCGAGTTGGGAAGTGTGTCAAGCGCGTTATCATCGAGTGAGTGTGCCAGATGGCATCCTATCCAAATTCTCACTTGAATCATGATTATAGGAACGGACGAGCGGTCGGTATTGAGTATGTTACCGATGGTGAGCTCGTTACTGTGGCAGCCTTAAAACTGGTCGTTGTATCTGCTGGAGCATTCGGCTCCCCGGCGATTTTGGAAAGGTCTGGAATTGGAGCCGCACCTGTCCTCAACAAGAACAATGTCCCTGTCATATTTGACTTGCCAGGCGTCGGAGAAAACTATCAGGGTATGTAAATTAAGTTTGATGTTTCCCCCAGCTAGACCCCACTTCATAGACCATATTGGAACTTTTCCTGTGTTCTATGCATCAGACAACACTGAGACCATGGATGACATCTGGAGTGACCCGGAAGAAATCTCAGGTGAGTACTATTGGGGTCAGTCATCCAGGGTCACATCTGAACTCAATGTCAGCACACTTGAATGAGTGGAAAACCAGTGGTACAGGAAAGATAGCTCACAAGTTTGTTGTCATGTTTGTATTATGTCTATGGTTCATTGATCATCTTTATCACAGTGGGTGTGAGGCTATGATGAAAATCCGCCCATCAACAACTGAACTGGCATCCATTGGGCCCACATTTCAGCCAAGGTGGAAAAGCTTCTTCCAGCACTGTTCTGACAAGCCTATGGCCCTTATTGGAGTCATTCCCAGGTAGGTTTTAGTGTAGCTTCAGGCTTGTGAAATCTTTCATGCTGACTGTCTTGAATAGTTACATTGGATATCACTCTATCTTACCTCCTTCAGGTTGAAGGTTTTTCACCATGGATTACTATCTTGTGAGGATGCCCAATTACTTTGCCCAATTCTCCTGACATTTTGGATGTCAGTTGTATCCACAGTCAGTTGGGAGTGTTCACATCACATCTGGAGAAGATGTAAATGCATTGTTGGACTTTAAGCCTCACCTCTTCTCTGAGTATGTCCTTCATTTCTGCACTTTCCCTTAGGGTTCAACATCTTGCTAATGGCAATGATGGTCAGAGCTGGTGACATTGCATGTCTTACCATGATATACAAAAAAGCACGAGAATATGCCAGGCGTATGCCTGCATATAGAGGAGAGGCAGCTTTCTGCCAACCTGTCTTTGCAGCTGATAGTTCTGCAGCCTGTAAGGAGACAGATGGCCCAGTACCAATCAGTGCACCAGATATTGTGTATTCCTTTGAAGATGACAAGGCAATTGAAGAATTTCACAAAAACTCTGGCAAGTAATCATCTAGGACAATGATTACTCCACTAACTGAGTCTTTGCATGTGGTGATAAAGTTCAATCAATATGGCACTCAGTAAGCTTTCAAAATACCATATCTTGAATGTTTGCATGAATTTTATTAACAAAGCTTGGAACTTGTTCAATGAAACCCCATGAACAAGGAGGGGTTGTTGATTCAAGACTGAATGTATATGGTGTGAAAGACCTCAAGATTGCAGGTACTATTTAGGAACAGTTATCTACTTGCACACTGTCTGAAAATGCTTGCAGACTTGTCCATCTGCCCCTCTAATGTTGGCAATGTACAAACATACTTCTCTATGCCACAGAGAAATAGGTTACTAATTAAGTGATTTATTCTTTGCAGAACACTTATTCTACTGCATTGTTGATTGGGGAGAAGGCAGCAGTCATTATTGCACAAGACCTTGGAATAAACCTTTCTTGAAAATGAAGGGGTGGACTAATGGTTGAACATGGCATGTATCATATTGTATGGTATCTGTCCCCCTCTCTCTTGGCTTGTGTATGTCTGTCTTGCTTCCATACCAATAATTTAGTTTGAAAGTTAATGTATTGAATGCTTGTTGACTCAGATTACCATGACTTCCATTCTTGAAGTCCTCAACAGCCATGCAACCAACAACATTTGGCCAAACATTGTGATACATGCCATTGAATCCTGGTCTCCTGGTACTTTTTCAACTCACTGGAATCCTTGTGTCATTCTCCCTCATGTCATTGTCACAGATCAGAGTAATGTGTTGATAATTTTGTCCAACTCAAGTCAGTCGTTCCATTATACCGTGTCATTCAAATATCTTGACCTCCACATCAGACTGACTGGTATTTCGCATGTAGCATACAGCTGGGAGCAATCCCTCCTACACGTGGATTAATGCGCTCTTATATCCTTACTCCATCCATCGCATTGCTCTCTGCGTGCTCTAGTGCCTTGACGGGTTTCTCCGCGCCACCCCACCAAAGAATTCGCGAATACTCTGTTGTTCTGGGTCGTGCTCGACGATCCCCTTCTGACGTTTCTTGAGAACGATCGTCAGGAAACGTGAACGCGTCGTGAAGATGATGACTCACGATGTTAGTGATGTGCTCGTGTCGGTTCACGTCTGTCACCATGATGATTAACGGGGGTAGGTTCTCGGGCTCATCGGTCATTTGTGGTACTTGCGTGTCAGGCTGCATACGCTTGGTCAAACGCACTAGTCGAAAGGGACCAAACATTACCTTGACTTGTACGGTGACTCTGGTCCAAGCGGTATTCTGTAAGCCTCTGTAATCCCTGGCCGGCGAACCGCCGCCGTTCCGCTTCAGCAGAGCGGTTATTAGTTCGTTAATGCAGAGACCATGGCTAACCACCGCGATGTGTACATCTTCGGAACCCGAAGAAATAGCACAAGAGAGGTAGGGTTTCAACACAAGATCGTTGATGAAGCGTTCCGCTCGTACGGCAAGGTCATCCAAACTCTCTCCGTTGGGAAATCTCTCATCTCGGTCGAATAAAATTGGGTACTGACCATCCCTGAAATGATCATCGAGTGATTTACCGGGAATCCGAGGCATCAGGAATGGATGGCCCTCGGCGTCACCAAGGTATTGTTCTCGGAGGTCGCGATCTACTTTCAAGGATGGTTTTGGATTGGGTTGGTCGTTGAGGAGAGCCACGGCAGTTGCATGAGCACGCTTAAGGTCTGAGGTGGCAACTGCATCGAGACGGATATTGGCATAGGATTCACCGAGTGCTTTAGCTTGCTATGGGTGCTAAGATAAGGAATGAGTGGAGAGAGGGAAAGTGTTGTACACACTCGTACGCCTGATAGCTGGATCAAAGTCAATTGTGGGTAATTCGTGGGTCCTGCTCACCGAGTTCGCTCAGTTCTCCGTCCTTGTGGCCTGCCCAGACCAATTTCTGTGCAGGAGGATGAGCGTCGAGTGTATAGCAAGTGTGATGCCACTCACAAGGTTATCGAGAGACTCTCCGTGCCTGATCTGGTATCGGGAACGACAACGTCAGCGAACAGATGGCGAGGTGAATGTTCTTACAAACGACACGACGAGCATCGTAGAAAGATGAGAGAATGTGCTGGAGATTTCCCTGATACAGCACAGGCTATGGAAAGCCAGACAACCGAGGCATGGCGTTGGGCCGAAGTCCTACTTTCTTGGGCATTGGCCTACCCCATTTATGCAAGAGTTGACATCCTCCGTGATCCCATCATTCATCGTGGGAGTTCTAGGGACTCTTCAGATCATCTTCTCATGGGTCATGAGAGGGTTTAGGTTCCCAGCACTTCCCGTCGCGTTGAGTCACAGTGTCTCCGTTTCATCTTCTCCGATGTCTGCCAAGTTTCGCGTCTATGTCGTGCGGCATGGTGAAACGGATTGGAACAGAACGCGGAGGTTACAGGGTCAATCGAATGTCTCACTCAACGAAATGGGGTTAAAGCAATCAATGTTAGTGGGTGAAGCTGTCAAGGACGTACCATTTGTAAGAGCGTTCAGCAGTGATCTCCAAAGGGCCCTGAAGGTTAGAACATACCCTTGTCTCTCAAGAACTGATCTGATTACTCTCAGACTGCAGAGTGTATCCTCCAATACCACCCCGGTGTTGTTCTAGAGAAGGACGAGTCAATCCGGGAGCGAGTAAGCAAACCACATGCCCGAACTTACCATGCACTCGATTGCCGTGTCATTACAGTATTATCAAGATGAATCGCACGGCGATTCCCCAGGATCTGACAAACCAGCACCATCTACAGAAACAATGCCCGAATTTGCTGCAAGGTGTCTGGCTTGGTATACGAGATCGGTCGAGAATTACATGATATCGACGGTCAAAGAAGGTGTCCCCGTGGAACAGCCTCATAACATCCTCGTGGTCTCTCATGGAGGTTGTGTCCTCACTCTCCTTACGGCATTGCAGGCAAAGGGTGCGGTGACTTGCCGCGAAGGTGTTAAAATCGGATATTGTCTAAACACTGGTGTGTCTATTATCGAGTACACTGACATACCTAGTGGAGGAGAAAGACCTCTGGTAGGAACCTTGGTTCAGTACTCGGGGGTAGATCACCTCACACGCGAGAAGTTAACCCCCTTAGAAGTAAATGCAGATGTATTGGGGGATGCATGGTGGCGACCTTGAGTAGTACGAAGCTTTGTTGCATGTCATTTCATCCTAGATGTTCTCGAAATCTGCTTGTGCTCACTACATACTGACTGCATCCTGTAATTTGTCATTCTGCTTGTTACAACTTGGAAGCCACGCTTGTGGCATAGTCCGTCAATTGACGCTGTTTCCAGCTTTCTCGTACACCCGGCAACATGGACGATAGCTTACGATGGACTATAAGGAACTATGTGGCAGCTTGGGATGGAACTCAGTACGCGAACCAATGGTGATCGAAAATAACCGCACCCAAGTAGCCCTCGGCCTCCCCAGCCCTTTCGAGGGGTAAATTGCAACGACAATTCTTGTCCATCGCGAAATACTTGTATACGAAATTCACGCTGCAATGCACCGGTTTAATACTGTTGTGTGGACAATCGTTGACTATCGTACGTTTTCATTGCGGGTAACGAGCTCAGCCAGAGGTTCCAGAGAGGAAGCTGAGAATGAGGCGCTTGTCAGATGACCAAACTTTACGATGAGATCTTCGCGGCGAAGCCCCTATTTTTATGCGTCAAGTAAAATAACTTGGAATCAAGGGCAGGGGACTGGGCATACCGCATGTGCGGCGGGACTCCCGGGTGCCACACCATCCACTTTCGCAAAAGGGGACAAGCTTTCTTCTGTATGCGTTCTTGGTGTCGATGACACATCGAATGCCGGTGAAGGGGCAGGAAGTGCGAGGGAAGGATCAAAGACCTTTTGCAATGCTTTCTCAATCTCGTCCATTGTATACTTGAGATCGTTCCTCAACTCGACTACGCGGGCCCGAGCAGTGCGAATTGCATAAATGTCCAAGTCGGCGCGTGGAAACCCTTTGGAATCGACGAGAGGGGTGGTCATATCGCAGTTGTTTGCTCTGAGTATGGAGAACTGGAGATTGATCTCTGCTTCGATACCATCTTTGACGAGAACCAGCACGCGTGCATGTTCTCTTTGGGGACTCTCTGCGCCAGGCAACATGAAAAGAGTGGAGACGAGACAGGTCAATTACGTAACACTGAACCTGGGTTACCAGACTATAGTACCCCAAACCAACCTCACTATGGCTTTCCATTGAGTGGGAGTGTCCACTGATCGGTCAGGAGTCTTGGAACGGGTCATCATTAGACCGACGGTTAAACTCAATCTCACGCTGAAAGCGAGTCCAGCTCACACCAACGTTTCGCGGAACCTTTTGAAGCTTGCGCTCACAGCAAATTCACCCTCATCTCAACTACCTGCGTCTAACCTAGGCACAACTACACTTCCTGGCCGTATACAAAGGTACAGTATTGATATTCCTCAGTGCATCGCAACGACTTTGCCATCGATAACCTTTGCAGAGTCGAGAATCTTGATCGCTTCCTTCGCGGCTTTGATACCACTCGCCATCATTGCCCCAAAGGTAGGCCCCATACGGTTCGAACCATCATGCTCCGACAATTCCATACCTGCCAGTCCAACTGTCACAGTACAATCTAAATTTTACAACAGCCACTCACCCGTCATGATAAGTCCAGGAGTCACCTCACGTGTGCCATTGACGATAGCTGGCTCGGCGCGATTCATGTCCAAGCCTTTCATGTTGCCGAGTTCCTTCAACAAGCCGGCACTGACCAATCGCTTGGCTGAGAATGCGCCCATAGGACCATCATGACCAGTTGCAGAGATCACCACAGGTGCGGTGATCGTGTTGGGGTCCATGCAAGATTGCGTGTCGTGGTTAAGGGAGACAAGCGTCCAGTTGGTTACAACTCCTGAGACGCGCTGGCGGCCCTGGAAGTCTGTGCGGATGATGAGATCTTCTACTGCGGTTGCGTTCATCATCACGACATTAGGAAGGGCCAAGACCAGAGACAGAACTGTTGAAGTGAAGAGTGCAGCGTGCTTTACAACCACGAAAGGACCCTCGTCTTCGTATGGGACTCCAATTTCCTGCAAGAACCTATCCGCCGGCTTACGGACGACCTATCGGAATGTGAAGAATTAAACATTGCGAGTCTACGGAGAAATATATGCTTACCATTGGTGTCATCAGTTGGCCGCCGAGCCAAGCGCCACCACCTGGAGCAACGTTGGCTTCCAGGATGGTAATTTTGATATCCGGTCGGCTCGTTGCAAGATGGTAAGCACAAGACAAGCCAGCACTTCCAGCACCAACGATAACCACGTCCGACACAGCTCGTTCGTACATCATGTTGAAGTAGCTATGTGCGAATAAGTAACGTGAAGATGCATACTTTTCATACGATGATGATCAGAAATCTCTAACCGTTTGATCATGGCCCTCGAAACTTGGGCCTCCTCAATTGGAGCGAAGCGATAGTTCCCTTCATAGTCCTCGCAGACGTCATACTGGGTCGTCCCGACAGCAGTGGCATTTTTTTTAGTAGAGTTTATGAGGTAGTGGTCGGCAGTGTTGGAGAAAATTGCTGCGGGAGGAGTCATGGTGGAGTTTTGAATAGAGTCTCGCCTCACGAAAAGACAGTTTTTATACCCCCCCCCGCTGTGTCAGCTGGAGCGATCCGCGTTTCTCACCAACCCCTGAATCTCCGAACGACTGTGTTCCGGGGGCCAGAGCATTCTGTGTCGACGTACGGCAGCCTCCGCGTCCAGCGCCCACGGTTGACATAAGGAAATATACGATTCGTAAACGGCTAGGACTGGCTAGAAATATCCATTACTTCATTTTTCGGGGTGAAACTCGCAATGCCATGGTCCATCAATTGATCAGTCATGGTCGCGCAATCTCCTAGACGTAAATGTGCAAGGTTGAAGTTAGTGTGATTGCTTTCACTGACTCACCTGGGGCATCATCGAGCGCCACTGTACTGATTCGACTGCGTTGGTGCCATTCTGCGAGTCGCGATCGTTTCAGATTGCATATCAAACGGAGATGCGCCAGGTACTATCCCAGTTCAGGAGTTCATACGCCATGGGTATAGCGTATTAAGTAAATGATACAGGGTTGCGCTCCCCGGGGGCCGTCACTGAGGCGTGTTTATCCACTCCGACGTGTGCACTTTGACCCGCACCCTGCCACGATGGACTTGTGTCAGGGACCGACGTAATAGTCAGCGATGATGATTTCCACGCTTGACTTGGGGTGGTACTAAAGTTTCGGTGTGGATAGCTCGCTTCTACTGACTCCCAACACTCGGCTGTTCAATAGACGACAAGTCGGCCGACAGCCTCTCGTCTTATCTCCCCATGGCGCAACTCCTGGCTCCAAGGGAACCCGTCATGTGCGCCTGTATCCTCAGTGGTGTTTTCGGGCTGTAGCCTAGCCAAAGTCTTGAATTTGTTCACTGGAAAACGTTAGCGACGACCAAGGCAGCAGGGAGAATCGACTGAGCTTCGGCCCCATGCTTTAGTACTACATACAGTGTGGTCTTGGCTCAATAGGTCACCGCCAAACCATAAAACCGGACTGCGTGTCGCAAGGTGCACTGCATTGAGGATGGTCTCGGCGACGCCGGAAGGTAAACCATTCCGGCTTTGCCATTTCCCCTTCATCGTCACCGGGACCCGCATCACTTTTTTTCCAGAGGCTTACTTGACTGGCATCCAAGACTCAGCCCCGCCTTATAAATCCCCTCGCAACGACCCTACTGTCGTGTAGCCTTCTTCTCCCAACCACGACGTGCCCGCCGTACACGCCCATCTTTACTCGCCAACATGCTCTCCCAAAATTTTATGCTCGAGCAGGACCCCCTTTCTCTAGAACGCATCCGATCAGTCCTGGTCCGGCTCGAGGATACCATCATCTTTGATCTGATCGAGCGCGCCCAATTCACTCACAATCCGCGAATGTACGTTCACGGCGCTTTCCCCGAACTGAAAGACTTGGGTTTCGACGGCAGCTGGTTAGAGTGGTTCTTGAAAGAGATTGAAACTTTCCATGGTGTGTCCCCCCTTCCCAGTGCTAAACATAACTCTCACCCTCGGTTTTCCCGCAGCCAAAGCGCGCAGATACACCAGGTATGGCATCGTCGATTTATCGCCGTGTTTCCCAGCCCGGATCACACCTGACACAGTCCGGATGAATATCCGTTTACGAGCGATCTTCCCCCACCCGTTCTGAATCCGCTCGTCTTCCCAGGGATTCTTTATCCGAACGATATCAACGTAAACCCCACCATACTTGCCTTTTACACGCGTGACATCGTTCCACGGATCACAAGACGTGCCACGTCGGCCCTCCGTGAATCCAAGCGCTCAAACGGTATCGTCGATGGCGACGAATGCGAGGACGATGGCAACTATGGCAGCGCCGCCACCATCGACGTCGAGGTTCTTCAAGCCATCAGCAAGCGTGTCCATTATGGTATCTCCCCAGTCCTGTGTTCTCGTCGCGAGAAGGCGGCTGACACACGGTCATCCAGGGAAATTCGTGTCGGAATCGAAATTCTCCGCTGACCCTGCCGCATTCATTCCTCACATTCTCAAACCAAACAAGCAGGCCCTTGAAGCGCTGATAACGAAACCTGAAGTGGAGCGTAAGCTGCTCTTGCGTCTACGCAAGAAGGCCTCCACGTATGCACAGGAATTCAATCCAGATGGCGATGTAATCGCCAATTCTGTGAATGGCACTGCCAAGATAGATGTAGACGGGGTCGTGGAGTTGTATGAAAATTATATTATACCCCTTACCAAGGAGGTCGAGGTACGTTGATAACATCGATCTCATGATCACATCAATTAATGGCATCCCCAAGGTTGACTACCTCTTGCATCGATTGGATGGAATGACGAAGGAGGAAATTGTTGATCGATTTTCTGGCCAGCCAGTGGGCATGAGATACGTCTGATGTATCCACACCTTTGGGTAGATATCCTCGTGCCTGTACTTTCCTCCGGATCTTGTGAATGTAGACTTCCTTCCTCGAGATGAGACTTCCAGAAGCAAGATAAATCGAACAAACGTGCTACAGGTACGCAATTTGGTATGCAATCCAATGCGACCAAGTGAAGCAAGAAAAAAAAGGATCCTTACTAGGCCAGCTGACACAGGTATATCGCAGATAGGGCTATAAAAACGAGAAGGAAAAGCATAAATCGACAAGAAATACACGGGAAAAAAAGGTGATAAACAAGAGCACAACAGTCCAGGAGGAGGCACTAAATACATGCTACAACCCGAGATCTGGGTGGGTGCATCAACATGCATTTCCCATCAGGAGAACACGGATAAACATACCTTCAAAAAGACGTTTCGTTTCCTCAGGACCTATGGTCCGAGTGGCGCGTTTTGCGAGAAGCTTCTCGGTTCTGTATTTCTCATACAGAACCTCGCGGGTATGGGCCTTGAGAACCTGTCATTTCCATCAAACGTATGAGCGTTATATCCTTGAATGGCATAACAGCCACGTAAAGTGGTGCAGACCTTCATGTGCGTTAGGAGGATAGCCGTTCGAAGCGCAGCGAAATCGCAGTGTTCAGGGTTTAGTACGTCAACAGTCCCCCATCGGAACTTCCTTGTGAACACGCCCCTGAGACTCTCTGGTGGGATAGTGAGTGCGGCTGATTTGCGAGATGTCATCGAGGTTCCTTCTGCGTCCTCGTGGTCGAGCGAATGGTTCGAATCAGCGGTTGCGGAACGCAGCCTCTGAGGTCGTGGAGAACTCAAAGGTTCTGGGGTGATGAGGGCGAATGGGAGCAACATGTCGAGGTTAACCTTGGTTACAGCTTGGGCTGAGAAGCGGATGTTTGCGACAGTTTCTTCCTCGGCCTCGTCAGGGTACTGAGGCTCCCTTTCGTCCTGCGCGATAGACGAGAGGTCCCGACGTGATCGGGAGCGGGAGCGGGCACGAGTTCCCCCTTTCAGCGTGATCACGGTACGCGAAACTCTGTCCCTTTCCGTGTCACCATCAATGACACCGTGAGAGTTGCCATTCTGAGCATGATGGGCTGCGCCATTGGTTCCATTGTGCAAGCCGTCTTCCTGGGAATGGGACTCTTCCCTAGGCTTCGGAGTAGAAAATACGCCGAAACCCAGACCAGCGTGACGTAACCCTTCACGGACAGCCGTCTTCACTGCGGACAGGCTTTCGTCCGTGAGGGAATCTGCCTTGGCGATAACAGGAAGTACATTGACACGGGCGGCGAGGCGAGCGATCACGCGCACTTCGGCGGGTGACATCATGGTATCACCGGGATACTCGTCGGGCTGATCGACTGTCGGAGATAGAGAAACTGTGGCTTCGGAAACGGACCTCCCATGTACCAACTGCCCACGTGTAACGCTCCTTGTCAGCGTCGGATCAATCATGAAGATGCATCTGAGAATGGTCAGACGAGAGTGCGAAAACTGAGTGACCAGTTTATCTTACAGATGCACATGTTGGTCCCCTCTGCTTTGCCTAACCACTTTGGATTCCTGAACAGAGTTTAATTTAGGGTTGATTCACGACATTGAAGCGTACAAACCTCGTTCATAGTGGCAGCGTATTGTTCGTCGATGTATTTGATGATGTTGGTAACTTGACGCTCAACACTGAACTCTTTTCCCGGCGTGAACTCTAGTCCCGGGGTGTCAATGACCGTCAACTGTACGCGGTCATACCGGGATTCGCATATTTCAATACATGCGGTATTGATAGTCTGCGTGCGTTTGAGTCCGCCTTTCAGGAAACAATCTAGCGCAGCGCGTTGGTCTCCGGTGGCGGCGGGGGAAATATCAGCCGTGTCGAGTAAGAGGCGCAAAAGTGATGTTTTGCCGGTGCCACGGGAACCGACAACCTGATACGCGTTTGAGCAACGAGAAGCGCCGGAGAGGGGGAACAAACCATAAGGTTGAAAGCTGGCGGAGTACGGTTCCTGCGTTGGGTCCTTGGACGAGTCGTAGCGCTAGCACTGGAGGGACTTCTCCAAGTCTCGAATGCAGAAGGGGGATGAGGCGACATATACAAAGAAGAAATTTTGCTAGCTTTCGCGTTTGGCGTCTCGGGCGATTGATCTGAGTGAAACCGAAACGGTTTATGGAAAGGAATGGGGGCATGGTCGAGGGAGTTGAGAGAGCTTCTGACCGCACCTTGGTATTGGTGTGGCTCCGGGACTGGGGGGGTGTCGTGCAAGACTGCGACATCCACCAGGTTCTCTGGCCACGGAATACCTTGGGGATTGAGTTCTGGCAGCGACGGTGATGTTTTCAGCGGAGCAGCGTCGCTGCTCGCGCTGCTGGCTCTGGGCCGCTTCCGGAACGAAAACATGTCCTACTCGGCGAGTTGGTACACAAATGAACGAGAACGAGCGTGGAAGGATTGGACAAGGAAACAAGGAAACGTTCGCCACCTGCTCGATAGGACGCGACGAGATGTACTGGAGAAGGCCGCTTTCAACCGCGCAAAGGAAGGAAGAGACGCGGTCACCACATATAATTTAATTAAGGTACCCCTTTCGACATGGCAACGGACGTGACTTATTCACTCCTTGCAAACTTCATTTTCCAAACATACATACAGAAGATGGTCGATAGCTGTGGTTGGAAAAGAAAAAAAGACAGTGAAAAACGTTAGAACCAGAGACAGAAAAGTACAATACAAGACGGTCCAACAGCGAAAAACGAGATAACCCAAGACGAGATTCGACGACTTCCGAGTGGTGTGAGCAAGCTTCCACGGAGCGAGCATGAACGAATCAATGCCTCTACAGTCCATACCTGGATGGAAGATATGACGTGGGATGTACGGGGGTGATAAGACTCGTGGGGTAGCCAGAACCTCCGAGAAATGTGTGATACATGTGTTCTTTCAGGGTATAATGCGACCGGTGGATTCGTCCACCCTCATTCTCTTTTGGATCTGGGAAGGTTCGATGTCGTCAATTTTTCTTTTCAGGTCAATATCCATGGATTCCCCGGGTGTGTCCTCCAAAGGGGTGCAGTTCTGATAACGTACGTCGCCAACTACGGTAGAAGACGGGGGCGAATGGGCGGGAGGTGAATGTACTGAATGGGGCACGACGGTTGGTGGGACTTTTGAAGATAGAGATGCACGTCGGGAGCCCTTTTTGTTCGCACCAATGTTGTTGTTCTCATGGTTGTAGTTGCACGGGAGCGAACGCCGTGCACAGCTCGAACACGCTGGATGAGCACCATCGCATTTGGTTTTCCGTGCTAAAAATGTCATTAGCTCACGCACGTTCGACTCTGTCGGGCATCTCACCTCGGCAGAAGTTGCAGGCAACTACCTTCGGCCCTGCGCTCGTCGTTTGACGGGGGGTTCTTCCTGGTACAGTGGACGCACGCTTCCTTTGAGCAGCTTGCTGCTCTGACGCCGGTCTGATCGGCGGGAGCGGGGGCGCCGTCATCGTTGCTGCCGGGGAACTTTCAGGAAGCGCGAGTGTGGCGATATGCGGCAGTTCATTATCTTTGAATAGGGGTCGTCCGTCGGAAGCCGGGGGTCCAGAAGGGGCGTGTTTCGGCCGGACGACCGGGGTGATGGCTAGGAGTGGTTCCCGAGGCTCGGACGGTCCAGCTACAGCCTGTGGGAAGCCCTCCAGGATTGGACGCTTCTCGACGTTGGAGCTCCTCCGTGATAACGGTTGGGAAGGCATCTCGGGGGAGACCGACGGATCGTGCTCATCCGCCGATCTATCCTCCGCGCTGCCTTCAGACTCGCTCTCATCTTCCTTGCGTCTGTGAGAGTTGCGGCGCTTGCTAGTCTGCGGCATGTAATCACAGGGATTGGACCGCTTGACACACTGGCCGCAGGCAGGACGTCCGCCATCGCATTTAAGTTTACGAGCTGTGATATGATCGGTTTAGTCCCAATCATCCTCCAGAAGAGCTTCCGCGACGCACAGCGGCAAAAATTGCATGCAACGGTAATTTTCTTGGTCCTGAGTTTGGAAGACCCTAGTGAACGTGTTTAAACGCGTTGCCGATCAATGGCGCAGATGCGGCTTACTACCAGTGGTTTTGACATGATTGGGAGGAACAGCCGGACCATCACCCATGCTCCGCGAGATAGGCATGGCACGCACGTCTGTCCCTGGCGGAACATCTCGGGAAATAGACAAAGAGGGGTTTCGAACATCCCCGTGTCTGGTCTCGATAGTCAAGATGGGCCGTGTATGGGATAAAGCGGCAAGTTGGGTGTGCGAAACCATGTTCTGCTGTATTTGGTGTGGGTGGAGAGGATGATTAGCAGAATGGTGCTGGATGAGAAACTCATTCCTGAATTTGTCGAAAAGATACTCCCGAGTGTAATTCTGCAGCGTCTGTCCATCACGGTGTCAACTTTGACAAGGAGAGCGACGGCGGTGTCACTGACCTCCATGTGGTGGAAGATGGCATGTCGTAACTGCAGAAAGTCACACTGATTGGGATCGAGCACGTCCATGGATCCCCACCGGTAGCTCCGTATGAACTTGCCACGAGCGAGCTTGGGGGAGCATGGTTGATGGGGTGACGGGGTGTACTGCTGGACTAATTCGTGGCGTGAGAGGGGCAGGCGAGTGACGCCGTCGCTATGCGAATATATTTCGGGGGAAATGAGTGCATAAGGAAGGCGCAAGAAGGAAGGGGCCGCGGGCGAGGTTGGAGGAGACGGCTGACCGGGAGAAGACCTGGTCGTGTGGCTGCCATAGCCATTGACCACTTCACTTTTGATAGGGTGGCCAGACTCAGCCACGTCTTTGCGGTGCTGATAGTGCGGGTGCGTGTCCATATCGAAGATCCCGAAGCCAATTCCGGCTTCCGCGAGATCTCGGCGTACGGCCATCTTGACAGCTGTTAGACGGTCGTTTGTCAACGTGTCCGCGCGTGCAATCACAGGAAGCACGTTGACGCGGGCAGACAACCTTCTGATTGTGTTGATTTCCACTGCGGGAAGGGTTGGACGGCAGAGAATCGGATTCGTGGTCACCGGCGGCTCAAGAATGACGGGGTCGGTGTCGGTGTGGGAGAAGCTGTTGGTGCGAGCCCTGGAGACGAGGGGGGCGGGCGGGCCAGGGACGGAAGGGGGGACGATCATGTCGGGATCCAAAAAGTAAATACACCTGGATGGTGTGTCAGCAAGGTGAGATACGGGGCTTAAGCGCCCATGTGGAGGGAACGCACAGGTGGATGTTGTGGTCCCCTGTCTGTGCCTTCCAGTCCTAGAGGGAAGAGTGAGGGGGAGTGGGAGGGGTTGAGAATATGAAAGACTGACGTCGTCGATGCCGTCTGCGAAGCGGGAGTCGACCTGGCGGATGATTTCCTGGATTGTCCGCTCGGCAGCATGGTCGTCGGTGAAGTCGAGGGAGGGGGTGTCGATAAGGGTGAGAGCGAGAAGGCGAGGAGGGGTGCTTTGGTCGAGGGCGAGGTCGATGTTGATGGAAGCGGAGCGAATGTGAGAGGTGTGACCGCTGCAGCCCTGGACGAACTTTGCGACGGAGGCGAGCTGGTCCTTGGAGGCGGACTGGGAGATGTCGCTGGTGTCGAGGAGGAGACGGAGAAAGGAGGTCTTTCCGGTGCGCTGGCCGGCCACCATGAGGGAGTAGCCTCTGACGTGGCCGGGGAGGGGATCGAGGGCGCTGGGAGCTGTTCCGGGGTGCATGCCGTTTGGGGAGTAGCGGTTGGTGTGAACGGCGGGGGTAGAGGGGCGTCTGGGG